>JANAVB010008795.1:4698081-4855946 GCA_029216955.1 Iris pallida
ATAGCTAGCCTAGAGGACACTAGTAGAGCTTGGAGTAGAGGTCTAGAGTTTTGTTATCTTATTTCTTGTTGTCTTGGAGATGTATTTTATTTTAGATATTGAGATTTTGCATTGTAAACAATTGACTTATTTCGCTTATGGTTGTATCCCTTTTGTGGATTTCTTATCTATTCATCGTGCTGATATCTACCTCTAGTTTGTGATTAAGATTGTATCCTCTTATGATTGTCCTTCGGTTGGGAGATTATATCACATAGTTTTAGTTGTGATGGGACCAGACAGCATTCTAACGTCGATACTGTGGCGTAGGCTGGACACCCACTTCTTGTTCCCTTATACTTGTGCGGGTCGTGACACGTTTTTTAGGGTGGCCCATGCAGGTCGAGATTCGCATTCGTGCGATATCGTAGTAGCACAACGACTTAGTGTACTGCTACGAGCCTGCTATAGAGTATAGAAGTAAGGTGTTAGAATGAGAGAATACTCAATCACTGTTAGAATTCCTTGAGAGATTCCTGGGACGACCCTTGAGAATCTTATTTTGAACTTCGATTTGAAATCCTTTTTCCTCTTGTTCGATTCATCCATACTCCTTGTTAGTGAATTTGATTTTGATGGATTCATTGTTGAATTTTGAATCTTGATGTTAGTTGGATTTTAATTTGCATATTAAGTATTTTTTGGAATTTAGGGTATAACCTGATAATATACTGATAAGGACAGCGAGAAGGTAAATGTCTACTTTATTTGTGGAGTTAGAATTTTTAGCCATATTCGCTAGCATGACAAGGACGTAGAGCCTGATTTAGGTATACTTATCCTAGTTATGGAATCTAGATTTTCTTACAGTCATACTGGGTGGCATGATAAAAATTCTAGATAACATGATTACAAGGTGTATACCTTAGTTACGGACTCTATCGTTTATTACAGCTATGTTTACTGGCGTGGAGAAATTCTGACAACATGATTTCAGGAAGTCGTATATAGTATCAGATTATATTTTAAGTGGGTTCATTTCTTTTAAACAGATGAGTAAGAACATATTTTATCATTATTTCTTTCCTTGCCATTATTTCTTTGTATTACCATTTTCCTTATCTTAGTTAACTCTGTCCCAATTACATCAATCACCTATCTTGTATCTAATTCTGTCATCTATAATTTGAAACCTTTAAATCTCTATATCATTTTACCTTAAAAAGGTTGAGGAAGTAACGTAAATCATCTAGCTCGGAAAGGATGTAACTTGTTATCATATGGTAATCTTGGTAGGAATATAATATGATGGACCTTGATATAGAATTTTGAGATAGAGATGTGGTAAGATTGGGAATGAAATCAAGAGATCAATATTATCAATTAGAAACGATCACACATAGAAAATATTTTGGATATAAATAATTCATGGATGTATTTTCTAACTGATGAGGATATTCGAGGTCAACTTAGTTTTGAGAACTTGGATATTTTTTGTTATTGATTCTTGAGATAAGGCTATGATGTTAAATTTAGAGATTAGTAATGGAGAAGAGATTTTAATTGTATGCGATGATGATACGAAATTGAACCAGATATTGTAAGAAAATGGCTAGGAACAGAGAGAACAAAGGAATTTTGAGTTATAGAAATTTAGAAATTTTGTGAAAATTTAAATTTAAAAAGAATAGTATTTGAAGGTGTACGTTGAAGAAAATATGAAGGTTGATTTTATAATGGAGAATAAGTTTTGTAAGGCCTAGTGGTTTTAGATTGAATAACACGAGGAGAGTAATTTGACCAAGTTCAAGGATTTCATAAAACTTGATTTAGAGGTTTCGGATCCAATTTAGGACAAGGAGGAAGAATTTGGAATTATGATGATTAAGTGGTTAGTGTTGATTCATAATAAGAAGGGTATGCTTCATGAGAAATGTTTTGGAATTTAGGAATTAAGCCTATGGTGATCATGACAAGGTCAAGTCTTTATGATGGAAGGATATAATTTTGATGGTAGTCATACAAAGGTTGATTTTTATATTGGGACTTGTGAGATAAAAATATTATTCGCAAATGATGACTAGATAAACTTGATAGTATCAGAGAGAAATGATTAAGTTGACTTCCCTATGAAATCTTGTCTCTTGTTTTTCCTATCAAAAGGAAAATTTTGACTTATTCCATATCTTGAATCATCCTTCAAAAGTTTTCAATATCATTGAATCCTAACTCCCTTGATCACGACCAATCGACTTTGGTCATATTAATATCTTGGGTAGTACTCAATTGAATTAAATTAATTGTGACCTTGATCTCCATCCTTGGATGCTCGTGCTCAGACTTCGATGACCTTATTCTCCATCTTGTCCAAATCTTGATTTACCCAGAAATTGATCAACTTAGATCGTGTCGAGACTAAATTTTCTTTTATATATATCGTAATTGGATTTCAATGCTATTGACACTCGTGCTTTAAACTTTCAATTTTGATCATCCTTGGAATAGTAACCCTTTATAGTTAAATTTTTTTTTATAATTACCAGTTTTCATATAGGAGGGTAGACTGCCTTACAGCCTTGATGATTTGTTGTTTCTTTATCTTTTTCCAGTATGACACCCATGACCAGAGCCTGTCCCCTGAGCGTAGCTGCAATTTTAGATATGACTAGGAGCGTGTTTCCACCTCATGGTGATCCCTCTGGCTGTCCAAAAGGAAGTGGCACCTTCTGCCATTGAGGAGGTAGTAGCAGCCTCACCAGAGGGTTTTCCTCCATCTCCTATCATTCAGGAGAGAGCTGTAGTTCCACCTGAGTTCGAGAGCCTTCCTCTGCCTCCCAGAGTGGTACCCCATACCATTCCTGATGGAGCTCAGATATTTGGACTTCTCCAGAATGTATTGGAGATACAGAGACTTCAGGCTGAGATCATTAAGGAGCAGAGTCATAGAATCCAACTGTTGTGGGACTTTATGCATTTAAGAGGAGAGCCTAGTCCCAAGAGAGCGAGGAGCAGTGTATACCCAGAGCCTAAGGAGTACCCAGACTTTCAGCCTAGACCAGATTCCTGTCTAGCAGAGGCCAGTTGAGCAAGTGCCTATATGTGCTTACTATAGGAAGCATGGTCACATATGGGACTGCTGCAGGAGGAGACAGAAGTTGTGTTTATTTTATGGGTCAGCTGCACACAAGATACGAGACTGTCCTACTGCACCTATCCTAGTCTAGGCCCCACCTCCAGGAGGGAGTTCCAGCCACCAGACCTAGTTGGAGGTGACTTTTGGACCTAAATCTTAGCATGTCTTTGATGATTGATACACCCCAGATTGCTTGTGTGTTTGATACCTTATGACTGTTTTGATCTAGTATAGCTAGTATACCTAAATGAGACTTTCAACTGCTACTGTATGCCATGACCTTGTATGTTATTCTTTCAAATTGCATGATTTAGATAAATTTTCTTAAGACCTTAATTATTGGGAGATTGACCTAGAAGGAGTACTATCAACCTTTAATTTCGAGGACGAAATTATTTTAAGGATGGTAGATTTGTAACCATAACTTTTTTAAAATAAAGGTATTTTAGTAATTGTGTGATTTTTGTTATTCTTGATTATTTTATTATTAAATAAATTGGTGTTCTAGTTTTGATTAGTACTTTTGGTATTAGCAGATGGCTTAACCTTAGTTAACCTTGATTAGAAGACTAACCATGTGATTAGAGACTTATTTGGCTAATTAGAATTTAATTTGGAGCATTAGTCCTAATTAGGAAACCATTTTATGCATTTTTAGGCTATTTTAGCATGTAGCATATTGGCCTTTTGCTAATGGGCTTTCGTTAAACTCTAGATGAGTTGTGGCCCATCCTAAACCCTAACCTAACCCTAGAAAGCCCCCTTAGCCGCCCAAACAGTAGCCCCCCCCTCTTTATGTGCATATGATTAGTAGCCACCTATTTCTAAAACCCTAGAAATTGTCATCCCCGTCCAATAGCCTAATTTCCTCAATTCTCATCCAAATCCATCCAAACGAATTGCGTTGCGATCCTTGGTAGGAGAGGAACTTGCTGGAGACTTGCTAACAAGGAATCGGAGGCTTTGGACGGAAGGAAATTGGCGTCGACGTGTTTGGAGGCTCGTTTCATTGAGATATTGACTCTCAATAGGTAAACCCCTCTAAACACTTGTAAATTCTGATTTTTCTTCATAGATGCATCCATCTAGGTACCCCGGACCTATACATGTAGTTTAGTAGATTTTCGTATTCGTTTGACAGGCGTATCGGACACGTGTCGGTGTATTGGAACACGTGTTCGACGAAATGCCTCTTAGAATCAAAAGTTTTTATTTTTCGATTCTGTTTTCATGAAGTTGTTATTGTTTATATTTGAAACAAATTTTGTGAAGACTAAAGCTTTGCCTAGGAAATGACATGTGTCGTTGGTACTTTTTCTATCTATTTTGCATCCATTAAAATTAGCATCCGAAAAATCGGTTAGGTCAAACAACATAGTTTTGGGATACCATAAGCCGACAGAAGAAGTGCTTTTAAGGTATCGGAAGATACGCTTAACTGCGCACAGATGTGATTCCGTAGGATTGGCTTGAAACGTGCACACAAGCAAATACTAAATATTATATCAGGTCGACTAGCAGTTAAGTAAAGTAAACTACCAATCATACCATGATACTTACGTATGTCAAGAGGTTTGCCTTGTTCATCAATGTCAAGCTTGGTTGAAGTTGCCATCGGAGTGCCAAGTGGTTTGACTGCTTCCAGATCGAATTTCTTAAATAAATCTTTTGTGTACTTGGCTTGATTTATGAATGTCCCATTGTTGGTTTGTTTGATTTGCAGTCCGAAAAAGAATTTTAGCTCTCCCATCATGCTCATCTCAAACTCATTCTGCATACACATTGAAAATTCTTGACAAAGAGATTAATTAGTAGATCCAAAAATGATATCATCTACATAAATTTGAATCAAAAGAAGATTGCCATTAAAAGACATTATAAACAGTGTAGTATCAACCTTCCCATTTAAAAGCCGTTGTCAAGTAGAAAAGAGCTTAGACGATCGTACCAAGCACAAAGGGCTTGTTTCAAACCGTATAATGCCTTCTTCAACTTGAAAACATAATTAGGATTTTAAAAATCAGTAAAACCTGGAGGTTGAGCTACATAAACTTTTTCTTTTATAAAACCATTCAAAAATGCACTTTTAATATCCATTTGAAATAACTTAAAATAATAAAAATATGCAAATGCACATAACATGTGAATGGATTCTAATCTCGCAACTGGTGCATAAGTCTTATCATAGTCGATTCCTTCTTCCTGATTGTATCTTTGAGCTACAAGTCAAGCCATATTACGAGTCACTAAGCCATTCTCATTCAGTTTATTTCGGAATACCTAGTGGGTACCAATGACCAGATGATTAATGCGCTTGGGAACAAGTTCCCAAACTTGATTCCGTTCGAATTGGTTCAATTCCTCTTACATAGCATCTAACCAAAAATTATTACTATGCTTCTTCAATATTTTTGGGTTCAAGCCGTGAAACAAACAGAAAGCTATATCTTTACTAAAGAAACGAGTACTTACACCCTTGGTAATCTCACCAATTACCAAGTCCTTTGGATGGTCTGCCAAAAATCTTATTTCTTTTGGCATATCCTCTGGATTGCTGGTTCCGACTTCTGGTTCTGTATGTGATTTTCTTGGAGACTCAGCTAGTGCTTTATGTAAGGGTTCTGCAGGAGCAGTACTAGGTATACTTATGTCTTCATCATCATCATCGACAGAATGTTGTTTTAGTTCGTCAAATTTAACATTCATTATTTCTTCGATGATCATCGTTCTCTTGTTGAAGACTCTGTACCCTTTTTTTTGCCGCATAACCTAAAAATATACCTTCATCGGCATTTTCATCAAATTTTCCTAAATTATCTTTAGTATTAAGAATAAAGCATTTACAACCAAATACTTTGAAATAAGAAACAAAGGGAGTTCTATCAAACCATAATTCATAGGGAGTCTTCTTCGATATAGGTCAAATTAGAACCCTATTGAGAATATAGCACGCTGTATTTATAGCTTCAGCCTATAGGTATTTAGGTAGACTAAACTGATTTAACATTACTCCAGCCATTTCGGATAGAGTCCTGTTCTTATGTTCCACAACTCCATTTTGTTGTGGAGTCCTAGGGCAAGAGAACTCATGCAAATAACCATATGTGTCACAAAATAAATTCCTTGAAATCTACATTCTCAAATTTGCCGCCATGATCATTTCGAATACAAGTGATCATGAAACCCATTTCATTTTGATCCTTCTTGCAAAATGTGACGAATTCTGATAATGCATCGTTCTGGCGTGCAAGAAAATATACCCACGTGTATCTAGAGAAATCATCTACTATTACAAATGCATATAACTTACCACCTAGGCTAGCAATTCTACTAGGTCCAAATAAATCCATATACAGCAATTATAGAGGTCTAGTGGTACTTACAACATTCTTGGACTTAAAAGCGGATCGGGTAGCTTTGTTCTTTTCACATTCGCTACATACTGTATCCTTCTTGAAAGAAATGTCCGGTAAGTCTCGTACCAGCTTATTTGTGGATAGTCTTGAAATTATGTCCATGTTTGTATGACCGAATCTCATGTGCCATAGTTGATTCTCATTACTTTTGGCCATCAAGCATCTACCTCTTTGTTAGCTTCTTCTAACAGATAAAAAAACATATATATTGTCTTTCCTGATACCTTCAAAGATAGTACTACCAGTTGAGCTATCAACTATAGTACATTTTTCTTTGACAAAGTTAATGCCATAACCGTGATCAGCTAAATGGCTTATGCTGAGCAGATTATGTTTTAACTCGGTAACTAGACAGACATCTTTAATCACAGGGTAGGAAGTCTTATCAATATTACCAATACCAATTATGTACCCTTTCAAATTATTACCGAAGGAGACGTATCCTTCTTTATTTTTCGATAATATTGCGAATAATGAAGCATCACCGGTCATATGCCATGAGCAACTGCTGTCGAGGATCCATTTGCTTCTATCATGTGAAGGGCATTTCACCTACAAAGAATTTACAGATAAAAACTTTGGTACCCATTTCTTGTAGGGTCCCAAAATGATAGTTTTTGGTATCCTTGCACAGATTTACAAATCAACAAGCTTTCTAACTCTACATGAAGAAAAATATGACCAATGGTGCCACAATAGTGACATCTAGCATGCTGAGTGTTGAAGGCAGAGTGTTGTGCATTATTGGTAGGTCTAGGTTTCTAGTGTAATAGAATGCATGCCTATTTATCTTCTTGGGTAATGGTTTAGTTTGGTTAGGTCTGACAGTATTGGGTTTGACCATGTTTCGATGATTCGATAAGTGACACATGTTAGGGTAGGAAGCAACAACTTCAGGCTATTTTTCTATCCTAATTTCAAACTTTTTGGAGGTGTCATATAACAAGCTATATTTAGCAGTGAGTGCATCATTTCTAACAGTAGCTTGCTGGAGACTTTTCTTCTCTTTGAGTAAGTCTTCCTCTAATTGGGTAATGGTCTTATCCTCTTCGAATAGTCTTTGGGTCTCGTGTAATAACAGCTTAACAGAATAAAGCTCACATTCCTCACTAGAACAATTACTACTTCAAACCTCAGCTAGTAGGTCGGTAAGTCTTCCTATTTTACATTTATACTCTTTGAGTACCTTCTTAGAGGTCTGATATTTACTATACAGTCTTCTGTAATCCCCTAAGAGGTCAATAAAGGCTTCTCCTAATTGCTCAAAGGTAAAATCATCATAAGTATCAAACAGGGGGTTAGTGGTTACCTGATCGTATACCATCAAGCATACATTTGCAGCGTCATCTGATTGCTCATCTTCTGAGTCGCTAGCTTCACTTTCATACCATATGCTTGTATTGCCATAGCTTCGGGAAGTAGACTTCTTCAGGTAGCCCTTGTCATATTTGTTGTTCTTTCTGTTGATGCTGATGCTGTTGGACAATCTTTCCATATGTGTCCTTTCTTCTTACAGCCATATCAAATAGGATCTTTATCGTTGTTGTTGCTGTTGCTGTTATTGTTCTTTTTTTCTTTTGTTGAATCACATGAACTTCTTAAATTTTCTCACCATAAGAGCTTGATCCTCAGTGTCAGAGTCACTGTCATCGGAATCATCTTCTACAGCTCTTCTATATTGAGCCTTGAAAGCGATCGACTTCTCTGACTTCTTTTTTGGTGTAGCATCTTCAAAGTCTTGAAGTTCCAGGTCGTGAGTGTGTAGCTTACCCATGAGTGTTTCAATAGACATGGTTGTGAGGTCATTCCCTTCAAAGATTGATGTAGCCTTTGGAATCCAGTTCTTTGTGAGAGCTCGCAGCAGAATCTTTTCATGGTTACTGTACTCCTTATCTAATGATGACAGAGGATTTACAATATCCAAGAATCTCGTAAACATCTGGGTAACAAATTCGTTTGGCTTCATCTTGAATGCCTCATACTCCTGAGTAATTTTGCTGATCTTTGACTCCTTGACTTGTGTTGTTCCATCGTAGGTTACTTCAAAAAGTTTCCACACTTTATTTAAAGATGTGCATGTAGACACCCTGTTAAATTCAGTCTTGTCTAAAGCACAAAATAAAGTGGTAATAGCACGTACGTCAAGACTGGCCTTTTTTTCATCCTCAGTATATTTATCATGTGGTTTTTCAACCAAAACACCTTCAACAAGAATATAAGAAGACTTTTTGTAGCCATCAACTGTCACACCCGGCTCTCGTAGGAGCGATCGTCCTCGCTAAGGTATGATGCTGCACGAGCCTAGATTTGTGCTCGTATAAGGCGGGTTCCATAACGGCTGATTACAGCGGCTGCGACGGGGTCATCGTACAGAAGTCCCAAGTAGAGACATTGAAACAGCAACAGAAATTTGAAAGCAAAACACAAGTTATTGCAAAACACTCTTTTATTGATATTGAAACGAAGGTTACAATGGGGCGCAAGGCCAAGATTACAAGTCTCTCAAGCTCACTCAAGCTCACTCATCTCACCTTACAAGTCACTCAGCTCTCTCTCATCTCTCAATACATGTCTTGAACCAGCGGATGCTTTGGAAGGTGACGTCCATACATTATGTCCCGTATAAGTCTTGACTCCACGCGGCCGTACACCTCGAATCGCCAAGGAACTCCGTGCCTCGACGCATCCAATCGAGCTCCGTGCCACGAGCTTCTACCTGTGCCTGTACATAAAAACTATGTGGGTGTCAGTACTCAACTGTACTGGTGGAATGAGCTCCTCGCCCACCCATACGAAACTGACACGTTTGTTTTACTTTGTGCAACATAGTTCCTTCTTATCAATTGTCTTTCTAGTCTTGTCTTTGGATCAATTTTAGGATAGACGCCTTGGCCTATTTTGTGTCTCTACACCATCCCGTGCTTGCAACAACAATGTTAACATATATCTTGCCTTTAGACTCTTTTCGTACCAACAACGTTAACCTATCAAGTCGTGTTTGCCTTACGGCTTAAAATGAGAGACGCAACTACGCGATGAGGCTCCATTACTATGTGACCGTGCTACAAACCCTTATTGAGGCCGTGCCTCGCAACTCAGTGAGACTTAACCATATCGCCGCCTCGCGGGCCTTGCTACTTTGATCACCAACTGACCCAAACGAGACTTGTGAACTAAGTGTCACTCGACCAACTTTGCCTTACGGCGTTTCCTGACTTACTCAAGACAACTCAAATCAACTTATGCAACTTATATGCCAACAACTTAAGACCGGACGTCGCATCTCGTGCCGAAGTACGTCGCCTATGTTGATGCCAAATCTTAGGCCCAAACATTATGTGTTCTAACTGTACACACATTCAACTGACTCAATCCAAAGGCACACACGCGGATTGTCGCCCGTGCCGACTCATCTATATTAATTAGTCACTAGCATGACAAGCTATCATGGACTATAGCCTTGCTATTCGGCGACCCTTTCAATGCAAGTAGCTAGCCCCGCTAAATGTTCCCGAATAACCCGAGCGGTTCGTCCAGCTACGGCTATACCGTATTTCCCTCCAGGACGACGCGATCCCATGGTGCCCAGGGTTGCCGCTCGTAGAAACTCCTTTTTGTCGACAAGTTGTCCAATGACCATGCAAGACTCGACTCGAACTGACGTCTCACACAGTCATTCTTCTTCTAGTGTTACCATCTCTTTGAAAACCAAGTTCAAGACTTCTATCCTTGAGACCCCTCGACGACCCACGATCGCGAGTATTCTTTCCATTGTACTATATCATTTCATTCAACTCATGAATGCCTACTTGATAGTCCTTTCTCCAAAACTCACTTGAATCAATTGTGGTCCTTGCCTTAAACACTAAGTCCGTAACATCGTGCCTTAAGCCAACTTGAACTCTATGTGACACCAACACCCAAGTCATACTCTATATGTCGGGCCTTGAGACCGTAAGACTATGTGGTTATACCCAATCATAGAACTCGTAGGACCGTGCTTGCTACTACTCCGATAGCCTAACATAACTTACCTAGCTTAACTTCGCAACAACTTGACGAGCAAAGGCTGCGTCAAGCTTTGCCTCGATGGAACGTGTCGTGCACGCGTTTGACTTTGAACGACCAAGTCATTTGGGTGCCTAGACTTATGTCACAAACCATTCAAGGCAACTTAACTCATAGGCAAGCTAAGGTTGTGCTAAGCCTTGGATGATGGGACCGTGCATGTTTTATGAAGGATTCATGCGAGCGACGCCTATGACTTAGGCTACGTTCATAACTTCGCCAACTCAACCAACTTTCCTTCTCCCAAGCCACGGGATGGAGGATCGAGTGTCATTTTCAAAGCACGTCGTACACTAACTCTAAGCCGACCGTTGTACCTTTCCATATTCTAACTCAATTCGACCCGTCGAGATTATTCTCTTATCTATGTAGATTCGTCTCTTTTATTATCAAGCCTACTTGTGCAAGTTGAAACACATAATTTATTATATAAAGGCTAAGATGAGGCAAGTTCACCGAAACTACCTCACCTGAGCGAGCGGTCGCCTTGACCGAGCGATGTCTCCGAGCAGCCGTTGCAAGGCTAAGTCTGAACGTCATCGGCATTTCGATTCCTCCGATTGACTGAGTGGAACGGGGCACTACATCATACACCACTCAGAAAAAGTTTCGTCCGCGAAACTAACTGAGTACTTACTCATCGACTTATCACTCGAATGTTCAACAACTCTCGCGCACATATCCCCTATGTATTTCTCAAATTCGAGCCACGCTCGTGCTACCCTCAATCCTTTCTTCAAAACTCACGATATCAAAATTCTTGACACTTTTCGTTCCTCGAGTCTCACTTGAATTCAACGTATCACTTAGTTTTGATCATGCACACATTCCTGGCGTCCCCGAAATACATGTATTTCAACAAAGCCTTGTGATAGTGAATCCAATCTCACCTATCGATTCATCCACTCAATCCTGAAAATCAATCGTTGTAACGCCCCAGTCCCGAAATACGTAGGACTAGAACGTAATCATGCCAGCTGTATACATACGAAGTATATGGACCTTCGTATATATACATAAGCTGTAAAATGCAGTAACCAAGGCACTAAATCTCATCCACAAAGATAATTATGATATAAAAGCAATCTTGAATTTGTCATGTATACAATCGTTGGGCGGAGACAAGTCCACTACCAACAAGTAAGGAAAATACATGAAAATACAATGACTTTGGCGGACGAAGCGAAGACGATCGAAGTGCAATCATCCTCGAGAAAATAGTGACGATCATGGCCACGGCTAGAACACCTGCGAAAGACAAGAACACGCACACCTGGCGAGATAACCAGGTCCTCAGAGGGACGTAACAAGATACAATAAACATGCCATATAAATACTGAATATAAACATATACCACAATCAAGGAAAGTGACAAGACACAAATAAGGTAAACTAACCGAACTAAAGTGAACATGCAATTTGAGAAACAATCCTTCGACGCATGAGCCCTGGCTGTAAATGGGATCTGGTATAGTCCCCTCTTGGGCACCAGTGACCTAAGCGTATGACGTTCAAAAACGACAGTGGCCAACCTGAGAGGCTCATACCCGTATCTCCAGCGGAGCTTCCGGGTTACAAGGGAAGTGCAATCGAAGCCCATACGTCAGGTATTGTCCTCCCCACCCAAATGTCCCTACCAAGTCGCATCCATGACCATGTTTCTCTACTAACTGCTAAGTCTCCTAACTTGCCTCTATTAGCAGTTAGTCCTAACGCATGCACATGGGGGATCAGCCCACACGCAAGAACCTCTACATGCTACTCATCTCACACATCCTCGTGGTACAACTGTGTCAACGGGTATGCAATACACTACAACGGTAGTCCCTTAACTCTAGGTCCATATGCAATCAAAGGATAAATAACAAAGTACATCTAATATCACTGAACAGGCAGTAAATCAAGAACTAGAAATAAATGAACAGTGACATGTAATAAAATACAAACTAAAAATAAACAGTATAATGGCAAGGTATCTTGCCTGGTAACGGGCCTGGTGTGGTGCGATGTTGCGACACATTCCGAGTTGTCCGATAGCCATGGTCGATAGGTAGAGGCTTGAAGTTGCGAGGAATTAGGAGTAGGAACTAGTCATGATTAGTCACGATCATGGGTGATTGTTTGAGGAGAATTTTGTGGAGACAGATACTATTTTGAAAATATTTATAGACTTCGAAAATAGTTCGTATAAATTCTTGTACATATCAAAATTCGTTTTGGGCTAAAGACTAAGTTTATGTAAAATAATTTTAGGTTGGAAATCTATATTTCATAAAAATAATACTTTTAGGTAAATACAAAATAATCCTAGAAATTTTGGTAAGGCAAAAACCTAACTTTTGTTAAGAGTCATATTTTCACGAAAATAATTTACTAATACTAATGGTATTACTTGTGAAAATACTAATTACTCTAAGCCAGTTTTTAGAAATAATGATAATAATAATAATAATAATAACAATAATGATAATAATATGAGTTATAATAATCATAATAATACTAATGGTAATATTAACAATAATAAATAATAATAATAATAATAATAAAACTAATAATAATAATAATGAATATTAATAAATAAAGATAAATAATAATAATATAAGGATATAAGAGACAGCAGTGGAGCTGCTCTTTAAAGAAGAAAGAGAAAAAGAAGTTTGGGGATTACATTGGGGAAGGCCCGAATGGGAGGACGACCGGAACGGCGCGGCGGTGGCGCTGTGGGGCGGAGCGGCTGGACGTCGGTCGAAAAGGAGAGGGGCGTGGTGGATCGGGCGGACATGGCGGAAGGAGGCGGCCGGGACTGGAGGAAATCATCGGTGCGGCGCCGGAGAACGGCGGATCGGGATAGCCGGAGCGGTGTGCCAGGGGCGGCATTGTTCCGGACAGCGGGAGCGGTGGAGTAGAGGGGCGGCGCCTCAAGGTCGACCGACGGCTACGGGAGGGCGGCGCGGCTTCGGACGCGGTGGCGGTCTGGATCCGAGGCAGAATCGGGTGGCCCACCCGCGACGAGGTGGCCGGAGGAGGAGTAGGCGGCTCCGGCCTGGCTCGCGCTCGACGACAGAGATCGGGCCAACCGCCAGGGGCGGTGCTGGCTACCGTGGTGGCGAAAGATGCCGGGATGCACGGCGTCTGTTCTCGAGTTCGCCGCGGAGGAGATGCTCTGCCGGCGCTGCCGTCGGGCGGTGCACGGAAGGGCCAGTTGGCCAGGCGGAGGTAAGGTTTGGAATTTATTTTCTTTGTTTTGTTTTCTGGTGTTTGGGTGGTGATGACGGAATTTAGGGTTTCGGCGGACGATTGAGGTTGCCGAGGAGGTGGTTTGTCGGGGGTTGAGTTTCTCCGACGGAGCAGGGTGATGGTAATGGTGGACTGAGGAAGTTGTCGTGCTGGTGGTGGCGAGGTTTTCTGCGGTAATGGTGACGGCGATGGAGGTGATGGTTGTTGGCAGGACGGGAAAGAAGGCCGATGTCGTGTCCTGCGAGACACGGGGCTGGTGTGTCCGGGATTGGTGTCGGCAGCGGTGGTGGCGAGCGGGGATGATGCCCGGTGTGTCGAGCACGGTTGGGAGAGTTGTAATTGTAATAATAAAAAAATATATATAGTAGAGGGGACGAGGCACAGACACGATGCACCTGTGATTGTGGTGTGGAATTTGGAGGAGTACCTCTCCTTTTATAGGAGGTAGGAATTCCCATTAAGATAAGGACTAATTAGATTTAAATCTCCATATAGATAATTCAAATTAAAACAATAATCAAATCCAAATTCAATTTAAATTCCAATTTAAAACTAGAAAATCTAAACTCAATCTAAGTATAAATTATATCTTTTGACCATTTAAATAAATCCATAAAATCCAATCGAGATTTAAAATGGCCACAATAAATTTCAAATATATTTTCCAAAAATACCAATAATAATAATTTCAAAAATAATAAATATTTTTAAATATCTTTTTGAATAATAAAATATTAATATCAATAAATTTGGAAAATGGAATGAATTCGAATTCATGTACCTCATGTGCAAGGAATAAAAATAGTTTTCTAATTTACCATTATTAAATAAGCTAGCTTTTTATAAATAAATAAAAGTATTATTTTGGCCATCTTGATACGATATTTTTCACAATTCTAAAAAATATAAATACAAATAATTATTATATATTAAAAATAAAATAAATGTTTTGTAAAAATATGTACGCTCGCACATATTCGTACTCGTCGAGCATTCACGAATAAACGTAATTTGTGCGTAATGTACAATACGACTACGCGGCGTACAAAAATTAAAATAGTACCAAAAATATATAGTAGAAATTTAGGGGTTTTACATCCTACCCAACTTATAAGAATTTCGTCCTCGAAATTTAGGAAAAATTAGGGTAGGTAAGGCGAAGGGGATGGAAAGAATTTATTCGAATAGATGTACGAGATCACGAGAATACAACAAAATATTCGCCGAGGAGGCGAGTGACATTTCAATGGCAATGTGTCATTCGATCAAGTAGAACAAAATTTTGATGGTTTTAGATTATGATCATGTATATGACAATAAATCAATGACTAAGCTAAATCAACTTTAACATTAACCTTTAAAAAAAGACAACTGCGTAAGTAGATAATATACTCCTTAATCCTTTGATATCATTAATACGCATGTAATCTCTCTTATTATAGATCGTTCTTTTCAAAAATTACTTCCGTTCCACGTCTCCTTAAACAAAACCAATATGATTATAAATGTACTCTAATTTCCTCTATTTTGTCATAGAATTTCTGATAGTCTCAAATTTTGACTTCCATAATCTTTATAGCTCATTTGTATATATCTTCCCAAGTTAAAATTTCCTATTAAAATTCCAAACCTTCAACCAATTTGGCCCAAGTAGAAATTGAAAAATCTCTTTACTACAAATTCGTATTTGTTGGTCAATGTACGATGCATCTGTAGGTATCAAAAATCCGTCTTCAATGATAAATCTCGAAAACTAACAGTATACCTTCATATCTCAATCTTCTATCATCATAATTGAAATTTTCTATAATATTCATTAGTCTCTCTCGAAAATTTGAATTCAACAATCTCCTCTTTTGATGAAAACTCATCTTAACTTCATATTCCTAATCATCTTAGAACTTAATCAAAATATAAAGGTTTCTTTCTCCAACAATTGGTTACCCTTGAAAAATAATATCATCATAACGTCAACATTGTCTTTATCAAAAAATTTGCATCTCTAAATTTTATAGGTAAATTTGGTTCTTAAACCACCAACACTTTAGACGATTCTTCATTCGATATTTAGTTACCTTAAACAAAGTTTGAAATTCGAGAAGTCTATCTATCCTTGAGTGTTTCGTCAAAACATAATATATCATTCCTTACTTCATTGATTCGGATTTATTGCACATTTCCATTTATTTCCCACCTATAGCTCATAATCTCGTAATTATCTTAACCAACTACATTATTTATCCATGCTGTGAGGTTCTCCAATCTAGCTTCTACTAACTCAAGATTGTCATGATCAAATTTTATTTCGCATAAGGGAATCATACAAGGAACAAGGTGGCGTAAACAATGGAGAAATCATAGCAAAGTATGAGAAAGTAATTTAATTGGAAGGGAGAAAAGTAAGTGTTGCTAATATTGCATGAAGAGTAAAAGGTGTTATGGGTCTAAGTAAATCAAGATAATACAAGAAAATAAAATGACAAGGGTTAAGCAGTTAAGATAAAAACACAAGGTTAAGCATTTAACGGATTTAGTAGATCGCAATCACATATTAGGTCGAAATATTTGAGTCGAGGTGGAGTCCATATCGGTACCATGGTAAGGGTTATGGTTGAGCCTTTATGGCCCGAAAGTCGTACCATAAAAATAGAGTACAAGGGGACGTGTTTTAGTGGAACATGATATACCTATATGAAGGTCAGCTTGTCTAGGTCTTGCATGTGAAATTTGTGGGAAGAAAAAGTCTAGTGTTGTGCTCCAAATATCAAAGTCACGAGAGGGTACGCGGAATAATCAAAATAGAAAGTGGGTTTTCATAAGGTACTAATTAATGCACATAAATAAAGGTTTAAAGCACGAATAAAGATAATTAGGAAATCTCGTAGATCAAGGTAAAATAAGTTAGAGACACAGTTTCTGGAGAGAAAATAGTCTCATAGATAAGGGTACGGTCACGGGGATGATTCTATCATTTCTAAGTTTCAAACAATTAGATGGTCACAAATAATGATATAGATTTGAGGGAAGGTCGAGTGAGTCAAAGATATGTTCATCGGTTTAGTCGATGACTAACTATACTTGTGTATATGCAATATCATAATCATAGGTGCTATGGCAATCTAATGTGGAATACTTCTATCTCACTAGGGTGACCTTACTTGCTTCTTGGTCCCCTACCAATATATGATCTAATCTAAAATTTTAAGTTCCTCAAAATTTTCTCAATAAAAATTTTCAAGATACTCCACCAAGAATTTTAATTATCTTAGACTGTCAACTTTAATCAAAATTTTAAATCTCTAGCCAATCTCGAACAATCCTCGTAATTCGTAAATCGAATAAATAAATTCATCAATTTTTTTCTAAACCTTAAACTCATCATTTAATGAGTTTATCAACCGAATTTCATATTACAAAATGGAACAATTAAATAACTCCCGAATTTAATCATACATCCTTCAAATGTGAATATCTAGCTTCCAATAAGTCACTAAAAGTAATTCTCCCTTCTTCTCTCTTTTTTTTTTTACCAAAATTTAAATATCTATAATCAAGGCTTTAAACTCGAAATCTAAATAACTTTATAAATCATAGATCATATGAGCAAATTTAAATATTTAAATTTTTCCTTCAAAGTCGATTCCATATCTTCCAAAAATATTTCAAACAAAATTTTTACCATTATCTCTTCAAGCTCAAAATTAAATACTTATAATTCGTAAATCGTAGATTCAATTTAAAACCTCAAGCTCCCTAATAAACCATAAATCATAAACCCTCCATATTCTCTAGTCGTTTACGAAATCATAACTTATAAATTAAAACTTTCTCTAATAAATCTCGAGATAAACTTTATCATATTATAATCCAAATTTGAACTTAATCGTAAATCATGGGTCACAATTTAAAGATGTTACTCAATTCGGTTTTATATCCCAACTAAACCATAAACTATTTCACTATTTCCAAAATTCATAAATCATAAATTTGTTTTCTGTCCTCTTGTGTATACCACCTTGTAATAGCAAATAAAATTCCAACTATCTTTTGAAAGTGGTAATATGCTACTACCCAACTTGGATTTAACTAATCCTTAAGAATCATATTTCTAGGAAAATAAATGCATCTACAATTTAAATGAAATCTCCATGCATATTAATTGTCAATGTAACCTTCTAGCCATGTGTTTGACCAATGAGCATATACTAGTGTAGTCATCTTTATTAAACACGAAACTAAGAATTTACGGTAGAAGGAGTCAAGCAAGATGCAAATCAAGGTGGTCGAACGAGAGTTCGGAATTTGAAGTTTAAAAAAGGAAGTCAAGTAGGTGGATGAGATTCTAAACTCTAATCCTATATTGCAGGTCCGTTTGGTTCAATCATGTAACCGAAATGGCAAACTCGACCTGCATGGGCCACCATAAAAACATGTAACGCCCCAGTCCCGAAATACGTAGGACTAGAACGTAATCATGCCAGCTGTATACATACGAAGTATATGGACCCTCGTATATATACATAAGCTGTAAAATACAGTCACCAAGGCACTAAATCTCATCCACAAAGATAATTATGATATAAAAGCAACCTTGAATTTGTCATGTATACAATCGTTGGGCGGAGACAAATCCACTACCAACAAATAAGGAAAAATACATAAAAATACAATGAGTTTGGCGGGCGAAGCGAAGACGATCGAAGTGCAATCATCCTCGAGAAAATAGTGACGATCATGGCCACGGCTAGAACACCTGCGAAAGACAAGAACACGCACACCTGGCGAGATAACCAGGTCCTCAGAGGGACGTAACAAGATACAATAAATATGCCATATAAATACTGAATATAAACATATGCCACAATCAAGGAAAGTGACAAGACACAAATAAGGTAAAGTAACTGAACTAAAGTGAACATATAATTTGAGAAACAATCCTTCGACGCATGAGCCCTGGCTGTAAATGGGATCTGGTATAGTCCCCTCGTGGACACCAGTGACCTAAGCGCATGACGTTCAAAAACGACAGTGGCCAACCTGAGAGGCTCATACCCGTATCTCCAGCGGAGCTTCTGGATTACAAGGGAAGTGCAATCGAAGCCCATATGTCAGGTATTGTCCTCCCCACCCAAATGTCCCTACCAAGTCGCATCCACGACCATGTTTCTCTACTAACTGCTAAGTCTCCTAACTTGCCTCTATTAGCAGTTAGTCCTAACGCATGCACATGGGGGATCAGCCCACACGCAAGAACCTCTACATGCTACTCATCTCACACATCCTCGTGGTACAACTGTGTCAAGGGGTATGCAATACACTACAACGGTAGTCCCTTAACTCTAGGTCCATATGCAATCAAAGGATAAATAACAAAGTACATCTAATATCACTGAGCAGGCAGTAAATCAAGAACTAAAAATAAATGAACAGTGACATGTAATAAAATGCAAACTAAAAATAAACAGTATAATGGCAAGGTATCTTGCCTGGTAACGGGCCTGGTGTAGTGCGATGTTGCGACACGTTCCGAGTTGTCCGATAGCCATGGTCGATAGGTAGAGGCCTGAAGTTGCGAGGAATTAGGAGTAGGAACTAGTCATGATTAGTCACGATCATGGGTGATTGTTTGAGGAGAATTTTGTGGAGACATATACTATTTTGAAAATATTTATAGACTTCGAAAATAGTTCGTATAAATACTTGTACATATCAAAATTCGTTCTGGGCTAAAGACTAAGTTTATGTAAAATAATTTTAGGTTAGAAATCTATATTTCATAAAAATAATACTTTTAGGTAAATACAAAATAATCCTAGAAAATTTGGTAAGGCAAAAACCTAACTTTTGTTAAGAGTCATATTTTCACGAAAATAATTTACTAATTCTAATGGTATTACTTGTGAAAATACTAATTATTCTAAGCCAGTTTTTAGAAATAATGATAATAATAATAATAATAATAACAATAATGATAATAATATGAGTTATAATAATCATAATAATACTAAAGGTAATATTAACAATAATAAATAATAATAATAACAATAATAATAAAACTAATAATAATAATAATAATGAATATTAATAAATAATGATAAATAATAATAATATAAGGATATAAGAGACAACAGTGGAGCTGCTCTTTAAAGAAGAAAGAGAAAAAGAAGTTTGGGGCTTACATTGGGGAAGGCCCGAAGGGGCGGACGACCGGGACGCCGGTCGGAAAGGAGAGGGGCGCGGTGGATCGGGCGGACAAGGCGAAAGGAGAACGGCGGATCGGGATGGCCGGAGCGGTGTGCCAGGGGCAGCGTTATTCCGGACGACGGGAGCGGTGGAGTAGAGGGGCGGCGTCTCCAGGTCGGCTGACGGCTACGGGAGGGCGGCGCGGCTCCGGACGCGGTGGCGGTCTGGATCCGAGGTGGAATCGGGTGGCCCACCCGCGATGAGGTGGCCGGAGGAGGAGTAGGTGGCTCCGGCCTGGCTCGCGCTCGACGGCAGAGATCGGGCCAACCGCCAGGGGCGGCGCTGGCTACCGTGGTGGCGGAAGATGCCGGGACGCACGGCGTCTGTTCTCGAGTTCGTCGTGGAGGAGATGCTCCGCCGGCGCTGCCGTCGGGCGGTGCACGGAAGGGCCAGTTGGCCAGGCGGAGGTAAGGTTTGGAATTTATTTTCTTTGTTTTGTTTTCTGGTGTTTTGGGTAGTGATGACGGAATTTGGGGTTTCGGCGGACGATTGAGGTTGTCGAGGAGGTGGTTTGTCGGGGGTTGAGTTTCTCCGACGGAGCAGGGTGATGGTAATGGTGGACTGAGGAAGTTGTCGTGCTTGTGGTGGTGAGGTTTTCTGCGGTAATGGTGACGGCGATGGAGGTGATGGCTGTTGGCAGGATGGAGAAGAAGGCCGATGTCGTGTCCTGCGAGACACGGGGCTGGTGTATCCGGGATTGGTGTCGGCAGCGGTGGTGGCGAGCGGGGATGATGCCCGGTGTGTCGAGCACGGTTAGGAGAGTTGTAATTGTAATAATAAAAAAAATATAGTGGAGGGGACGAGGCACAGACACGATGCACCTGTGATTGTGGTGTGGAATTTGGAGGAGTACCTCTCCTTTTATAGGAGGTGGGAATTCCCATTAAGATAAGGACTAATTAGATTTAAATCTCCATATAGATGATTCAGATTAAAACAATAATCAAATCCAAATTCAATTTAAATTCCAATTTAAAACTAGAAAATCTAAACTCAATCTAAGTATAAATTATATCTTTTAACCATTTAAATAAATCCATAAAATCCAATCGAGATTTAAAATGGCCACAATAAATTTTAAATATATTTTCCAAAAAATACCAATAATAATAATTTTGAAAATAATAAATATTTTTAAATATATTTTTGAATAATAAAATATTAATATCAATAAATTTGGAAAATGGAATGAATTCGAATCCATGTACCTCATGTGTAAGGAATAAAAATAGTTTTCTAATTTACCATTATTAAATAAGCTAGCTTTTTATAAATAAATGAAAGTATTGTTTTGGCCATCTTGATACGATATTTTTCACAATTCTAAAAAATATAAATACAGATAATTATTATATATTAAAATTAAAATAAATATTTTGTAAAAATATGTACGCTCGTACATATTCGTACTCGTCGAGCATTCACGAATAAACGTAATTTGTGCGTAATGTACAATACGACTACGTGGCGTACAAAAATTAAAATAGTACCAAAAATATATAGTAGAAATTTAGGGGTTTTATAATCGTACCGATGCTAACTCTCACAATATGGACATCTCGCCTAGCCGCTAAGCCATCTATCTAGGCTAAAGTCAATTGTCAATATTGGAATCACCGTTCCCAAACAATAATATCAACATTGACCCATCCTACTGTCAAACCAAGTTGATAGTACGGGGTTTTCTACACAAGCTCGCATCACACCGATTTCTAAACATCGAGCATGATTCCCTACACACACCCCAACATTCGTCGTACGAGGTCTGAGTCATTCAGTAAAGCCATCCTACGATAATTCATGTTTCAACCAATTCCTTGACATATCAATATCACTCATTCATCAAGCCATTTCGCATAGTCTATCTCTCGAATCCGTTCGATATAGTCTATCTATCGATTCTTCCAAGTCAAGCACGCTATGATATAATTTATCGCTAATCCATAATTCACATTTCATATTCCCTAAGTCATTCATCCCAATTCACGTATTCGATCATGAGGTCGTCTAACTTAACAATATATTACGCCCTGATCTCACGCGATTCAGATTATCCACGGTGGGCATGAATCACCATGCATGCTCCCGCGAAGAAATTATTATCATCAAAACGTAACTCACACTTGAGTCTAGACTAGTTCATTCTCGATATGCAGATTGGACCTACTCAATCCTCAAGATTACTTAATCGTCAATCACCAGTTCAAACATCCTCGAATTTTCCTTTGTATCAAACTAACAAGTCGAGACAATCAAAGTTGTCGTGTCCTGATTTTCCGAGTTCGATTATTTCTGCAACATGAATTACTATGTCAGCGCTCACGCGGAACGATCACCCCAAAACCCACACGATGTATGTGCGAGGCTGCAGTTGCACTCGCACAAGACAAGAATGTCGACGCTGTGGTTATCCACGTAACCATCAAGACACTTCTATTTTCATCCACCTTTATTTCAATCAAAATCCTAAGTATAGCATCCGTCAGAACAATAACACTTGTACGATCGTCATTCCTCGAATTAGAGTGCCCCCGAGTTATCGCATATCGATCTTTGATACGCCTCAATACCATCGATGATATACGTAACATAACGAACTTCCTTTGCAACGAATTTCGAGTCGTACGAATGATGCTATCGTTCGACTGGATAATCTCTTCGACATTCAAACTCAAGTTCGATCATTATCCCTCGAATCATTCACAACATCAATTTCCTCAAACCCAAGTTCACGTATTGTTCATCTATCTATCTTAAGTCATCGAGCAACGTTTTTCCTTAATTCGTATCATTTCTTGCTAACTCAATCATCGAACAACATTCATCCAATCCTTAGAGTTATTGCGTAACTTTAAAATTCAATTTTTTCATGCACACTATCTTCCCATCATGCTAACTTTCTCTATACGATTCACCTATCGATTTTCTTTATCAAGTCATCCGTTCGCTACACCTTAACTTTTCCTCGATTTGATTTATCTACTCAATCACCTTCGCGTTTCATACTCGCGCAATCCTCAATCCCGTGCACGTCAATTTCTACGTCGTTCGAATCAACTCGTCAAATCTCAAGACTACACTTATTCAACGATACTCAATCTACGGCTTTGTATACATGCGACGCTTGCTGATTGACTTATTGACTTGCCACATCCTCATTTGATCGACATCCCTGAAGCTATCGCATACACCACTCAGGGATGAAGTCATTCAACAAATCCTCAACTTATCATTCGAATCAAAATCGACTTCTTTAATCTCAAGCACACTTGTCTATATCGTATCGACGATAACATCGTCGTTCGATAATACCCATATCGATAGTCACCCCACTTACTCAATCAGCCTAACTCATTCTCGTCCGAGATGAATCGAATCTCGTACTCGACTTTTCTAAGGTCGACGCAATCCTTGGTGTATTTGCCCAGCCCGACTTAGCCAACCATGCTTTCGTGAATCATCTTTTTATTTTATCAAAAATTGTTCTCCTATATTTTGCAAAATAAATAGACTTATTATATAGACATTTCGTTGGACATTTGAGAGAGAGCGCACCAACGATATCAACTTTACGGAAGCAACACTTCAGAGTTTGCAGAAACAACGGAGTTAAAGAATTCGATCGATAGTCCAAGGACGTATAGCCGTGCTCTGATACCATTATGTCATGCCTCGCTCCTATAGGAGCGATCGTCGTCGCTAAGGCGAGATACCGCACGAGCCTAGATTTGTGCTCGTGCAAGGCGAGTTCCATAACGGCCGATTACAACGGCTGCGACGGGGTCGTCGCACAGAAGTCCCAAGCAGAGATATTAAAACAGCAGCAAAAATTTGAAAGCAAAACACAAGTTATTGTAAAACCCTCTTTTATTGATATTAAAATGAAGGTTGCAATGGGGCGCAAGGCCAAGATTACAAGTCTCTCAAGCTTATTCAAGCTCACTCATCTCACCTTACAAGTCACTCAGCTCTCTCTCATCTCTCAATACATGTCTTGAACCAGCGGATGCTTTGGAAGGCGACGTTCATACATTATATCCTGTATAAGTCTTGATTCCATGTAGCTGCACGCCTCGAATCGCCAAAGAACACCGTATCTCTACGCATCCAAGCGAGCTCCGCACCACGAGCTTCTACATGTGCCTGTACATGAAAACTATATGGGTGTCAGTACTCAACTGTACTGGTGGAATGAGCTCCTCGCCCACCCATACGAAACCGACATGTTTGATTTACTTTGTGCAACATAGTCCCTTCTTATCAATTATCTTTCTAGTCTTGTCTTAGGATCAGTTTTAGGACAGACGCATTAGCCTATATTGTGTCTCTAGACAATCTCATGCTTACAACAATAATGTTAACACATATCTTGCCTTTAGACTCTTCTCGTACCAACAACGTTAACCTATTAAGTCGTGTTTACCTTACGGCATAAAATTAGAGACGCAACTACGTGATGAGTCTCTATTACCATGTGACCGTGCTACAAACCCTTATTGAGGCCGTGTCTCGCAACTTAGTGAGACTTAACCATATCGCCGCCTCACGGCCCTTGCTACTTTGATCACCAACTGACCCAAACGAGACTTGTGAACTAAGTGTCACTCGACCAACTTTGTCTTGCGGCATTTCCTGACTTAAACTCAAGACAACTCAAATCAACTTATGCAACTTATATGCCAACAACTTAAGACCTGATGCCGTATCTCGTGCCGAAGCACGTCGCCTATGTTGATGCCAAATCTTAGGCCCAAATATTGTGCGTTCTAACTGTACACACATTCAACTGACTCAATCTAAAGGCACACATGCGGATCCACCCGTGCCGACTCATCTATATGAATTAGTCACTAGCATGATAAGATATCATGGACTATAGCCTTGTTATTCGACGACCCTTTCAACGCAAGTAGCTAGCCCCGCTGAAAGTTCCCGAATAACCCGAGCGGTTCGTTCAGCTACGGCTATACCGTGTTTTCCCCCAGGACGATGCGGTCCCATGGCGCCCAGGGTTGCCGTTCGTGGAAACTTCTCCTTGTCGACAAGTTGTCCAATGACCATGTAAGACTCGACTTGAACTGACGTCTCACACAGTCACTATTCTTCCAGTGTTACCATCTCTTTCAAAACCAAGTTCAAGACTTCTATCCTTGAGACCTCTCGATGACCCACAGTCGTGAGCAATATTTCCATGTTACCATATCATTTCATTCAACTCATGAATGCCTATTTGATAGTCCTTTCTCCAAAACTCACTTGAATCAATTGTGGTCCTTGCCTTAAACACTAAGTCCGTGACATCGTGCCTTAAGCCAACTTGAACTCTATGCGACACCAACACCCAAGTCATACTCTATATGATGGACCTTGAGACCATAAGACTACGTGGTTATACCCAGTCGTAGAACTCATAGGACCGTGCTTGCTACTACTCCGATAGCCTAACATAACTTGTCTAACTTAACTTCGCAACAACTTGACGAGCAAAGGCTGCATCAAGCTTTGCCTCGATGGAACCTGCCGTACACGCGTTCGAATTTAAACGACCAAGTCATTTGGGTGCCTAGACTTATGTCATAAACCATTCAACGCAACTTAACTCATAGGCAAGCCAAGGTTGTGCCAAGCCTTGGATGATGGTACCGTGCATGATTTATGAAGCATTCATGCGGGCAACGCCTATGACTTAGGCTACGTTTATAACTTCGCCAACTCAACCAACTTTACTTCTCCCAAGCCACGGGACGGAGGATCGAGTGTCATTTTTAAAGCACGTCGTGCACCAACTCTAAGCCGACCGTTGGACCTTTCCATATTCTAACTCAATTCGATCCGTCGGGATTATTCCCTTATCTATGTAGATTCATCTCTTTTATTATCAAGCCTAATTGTGCAAGTTGAAACACATGATTTATTATGTGAAGGCTAAGATGAGGCAAGTTCACCGAAACTACCCCACCTGAGCGAACGGTCGCCTCGACCGAGCGATGTCTTCGAGCAGCCGTTGCAAGGCTAAGTCTAAATGTCGTCAGCATTTCGATTCCTTCGATTGACTGAGCGGGATGGGGCACTACATCAACAACTATAGACCATAAGTCAAAGTCTAGAGATTTTAAGAAGAAACTCATCCGTGTTTTCCAATAGGTATAATTTGTACCATCAAACAGAGGATGTCTGTTTGTGGCTTGGCCTTTACTTATGAACTTCACAGTTGCTATGTGTTGTGCTGTGATCTATGTAACAGTTAAGAATAGTAAAATTATAACTGCAATGTTATCTTGATTTACCTATATAACCTACTTTGATACCAATTGTAGGAACAAATTTGTAAAGCACAATACTCTAGAGGGGGATAAATAGAGTAGGCCGCAAAATATAGCTAATTTAAAAAGTTAGCAACAAGATCACAGAGAAATATATATATATCACAAGTAAATAACTGTAAAAGCAGAGATCAGAAAGCAAACGCAAAGACGACGATGTATATTGATTTCTCTCTTATGAGGATTAGTCCAGTCGGAAGAACTCTAGCTTCCAATTGAATCCACTATTGGAAAATTCTGTAAGTTTTCATACGAAGTCCTTGCAACTTCTACAAACGCGAGCTTTGATTCGAAGTACTCGACCAACTTCAATTATGAAGAGTCTTTCTTCAATCAAGCCTCTGATTACAATCGCTCTGAAGCTTCTAGACCGTACCACACTGGCAAATCGATTAGCGGATTATAATTGGCTTAGGATTTGAAAAATAAAGTTTAGAACTCTTTGGAATAGAACAATAGGCTTTAGAGAGAAGAGAAGAAAGTAAATGAGTGAATTGAAATGATCAAAATCCTTCTCTATTTATAGTTTTTCCAAAGGCAGAATTCGGGCAGAACTCTATGAGAAAATCTTGGTAGGATCCGTAACTGCAGGGAGACCAAGTTTCAAAATGTTCAAAAGCTAACGGCCACTAACCGAACTCTGGTCGAACTCTGGTCGAACTCTGGCCGAGTTCTGTCAGGATTGGTCAGGGTTTTTGCAATTTGATTTTTGGGCTTTTTGAAATTATTTTAAGCAGTTATGAGCTTTTTGTAAATAGGGGGCTATTTTTCAAAATATGGGATATTTTTGAAAACATTTTTAGGGTAGCCTATTTGCCAGTAGGACTCGGTGTACAATGTATTCCTACACTCAATAAAAATAAAAAATTATATTACATAAAAAAAATACAGACTCGAGTGCAAACATAGCTTTGATCTTGAACAAAATGGGTAGCAGATCTTTGGTAGTGTCCAAGAGTCCAAAACATCTTTAAGTAGCCCGTGTATCGAGACAAAGTTTGATCAATTATTAAAATTAGGTTTGACCATGACCAACGGGCCAACAATATACACCTCTAAATGTGAAGTAGGATAATTTATGTAGGTATTCCCTATTACCTACTTATAGTCTACTGTCTGATTATGATTGCCTTTGCCTTATCAAACTACAGTTCTTGACATTTCTTTTTCTCCTTAGTTATGTACAGATGTGTTCTGATACCCCTTATTGCTATGTCATATTCAAACCTTAACAGCCATTACTAGTATATATTTGTATAGTTAGTTGCCTATTAAGTTGTCACATACGCATAGAGACATTTATTTGGGCAAAGCCAAGAGTCCATGCCACTACTGTGCAGAGGTAATAGGTTTCCAACAATTCTAACACTCAAACTTATTCTCACATGACTTTCTCTTGTACCTATACACGATTTGTAGGTATTACCCATAGATAAGACACCCTATCTATATCTGACTATTGATAACTTTCTCACAGTCAATTGGTAGGGTTAATTTACAAGTACCAGAGTACCTTTGATACTCTTATACAGTCAACAAATATATATGTAACCATTCCCAGATTTTTAAGCTTAGCAAAGGTAGCCTATGGTACCCACTAGAATTCCTGTATCATGTTACTTCAACTATGACTCCACTATAAACTCTCTAGTGACCCTTGCTCCTACCCATTCTGTCTTAGTATAAGTTGCTATTAGAAGACCCCCTTGTCCATGACCCAAACTTCCAATCTCATAGGTGCATGTATACCTAGATGTCATGTTTCCACCTATAATGGTACTGCACTTGTTGTGGTCCTATTATCCTACTGCAATTTGGCACAAAATGTTGGCAACATCATACTGCCACCTCACAATGGCTCCCAATACCTACACTTAAGCCTATTACACTAGAACAGAAGACCCATGGTTGTCCTGTTTGAACTGGCACACAGAGACACCTATTCTTCAGTCTTGTACTAGGAACCCCTTCATATTGACGAGTTCCTTTGATGCCCAGATATGTGTAGGTTCTTTCCTGTACACCACCCTATGGTACCTAAATGTGTAGCCAGACCCCTCTATACTTGTGTCCCTGTCTAACCCCCTATTTATAGAGCCTCTTAGCTACAGAGTTATAGACAATACCATCACTCTTTATTAGGCAAGGACTGACCATTGTTATTCTTGATCTACAGTACACATGGTAACCTAATCTTGTTATCCCCTTGTCCTATTTGAGATACCTCAAATCTATGGATATGCTCTAACTAGGAGACCTGCTCTCTTTCCCTAGAATACCTTACTTATGTTCCCCTGAACTGATACGAGATATAAAATTGGCACATTATATGAAAACTCATACTACTTAACCAATTCCTCTGTTTCTTATTTTGGGAAGGGTCTTAAAGTCTTTCCTACACCCTCAGTAATATAGGAGGCTGTTTCACTTAACAAAATGCCTAAAAATTGGCTTTTGAAAGAAAACTAGAAAAAGTACAAAAGTACAAATTGTTCTGAAAAGTATTGCTATGGAAGTCTGATCTGAGAGCGATCACTTTGTTCCTTGGACCATACAATGATGATGAAGAAAACTGCTCGAAGAAGACGAACAATCGGAAGAACTAAGTCACCAGAAAGGTATCGAGCAACGGCACTGATGGCACAGTCGAATGCTTTCCTGCTTTGCTTCACCCTGTTCTTGAGAAAAAGTTAAAGAAATGCTTCTGGGAATATCACTCTGAAAGTATGAGTTTTCTTAGAATTTCCTCTCCTGTATATTCTTTGGATCCCCTGATATTTCAAAAATAAGTCTATTTATAGACTAAACCCATTGTGCGTAAAAAGCAACCAAATTGGATCTTTACGCTAATAATTGTCATCCACGAACTTTACGCGTGATGACACGTGTCCCATATAGAGCTTTGATCTCTACGCATGGTGACACGTGTCCCACTACTTCAACAAAATGAGGAGAGCACGTACACACGTCCCTCGATAAGTGTGGCATGAAAGCCACGTAAGTAGACCACGTTCCTATGTAGCCAGAAAAGATCGGGCGTAAAAAATGATCCAAAGTATATTTCCAGCGTAAAGTGGCAAACTGGGCGTAAAATAACCCAAAATAAACTTCATGCGTAAAAGTGGCTGAAAAACAGCCTTGAGCGTAAAAGTAGCTCAAATAAACTTTATGCGCACAACGGCTTTGAGCGTAAAAAACTCGAATAGCTTTCGTACGTAAAAGAAGTCATCTCTTGAGCGTAAAGTAGCCCATCTGCACACTAAACAACAGTGTTGGGTTTAGTGTAAATCAAATCATCTCGGCTTCTGTGTAATCCTGCTGTCAAAAAATCATTGTGTCAGAACAAGAATCACACACATTAAATGCGGCCTGACAGCCTGTCCTCCGCGTAAAGTAGTTCACGTAGAGAGTAGCTCGCGTAGAGAGTAGCTCGCGTAAAGTTTTATTCTGTTTGATTTGTGTAAAGTTCTCAACTTCTTTGACTTTGTCTATGAAGTACTTTTTATGCTCCTATAAGACCCCCTTCAAAGTTTTCAAATTATTTTCAAAATTTGAAATACTTTGAATAGAAGCGTAAAATCAGTGAATTTTAACAGTCTGCGTAAAATTTGGGATACTCAACGGTCATCTGCGTATAATTCAGGATACCCAACAGTTCGCATAAAAGTCGAGATATCCAACCGTCAGCGTAATTTTCGGAAATTTGAACCGATTTGAAAATTTTCAATAAATAGAGCTTTATGAGTTCAGAAAGAACTTTACTTGTTCTTTGCAATCCCCAAACCTCTTTGCTCTCTTTCTCCTCTTTCTCTCGCACTTTAAATCGATGGCCCCCAAGAAGACCGCCGTCGGCAGCAAGAGCAAGAAGCCCGTCGTCGCTTCGTCGACGACTGATCGCGTAGAGAGCAATACCCCATCATCGGTGGCACCCCAACAGACAAACCCCACTGTGGCTCTGCCCATGATTGGTAAAGCCCTACCTAATTTCGGCTACGAGTTTGCCGCAGAAGAGGAAGAAAACTCGAATCTTCAATTTTCACGCCCACGTCATACGTGACAGCGTAGAAACTGAAATAACAAAATACGCCCACGTTATACGTGTCAGCATAAAAATAAAAACATACGCCCACGTCTATACGTGTCAGCGTAAAAATCACCATACGCTCACATTAATATGTGCCAGCATAAAATTCGAGATACGCTCACGTCAACACGTGACAGCGTAAAAATTAAAATACACTCATGTCAACACATGCCAGCGTAAATTTCACAATACGCTCACATTAATATGTGCTAGTGTAAAATTCGAGATACGCTCATGTCAACACGTGCCAGCGTAAAAATTAAAATACGCTCATGTCAACACATGCCAGCGTAAAATTCACAAGTGAAAGACTTTGCGTAAAACAAAGAACTTTTACACTTTAAATTTTAACTTTAATTAATTTTTTGCGCATAAGCGTAAAGTTTTGCATAGTCAAGCTCTCTAGTATAGAGTACGTAAACAATTCAAATTAGATTTTTACTAACTTGATTTTTCTTTTCTTTTTTTGCAGTAGACTTGCAAATTCACCCACTTGCTGAAATATTTGGCTCATCATCTGGTATGGTGGGTTCAAATTATTTGGAGAACCTGTCCCATGTGGAGTTTTCCCAATCGAATCCAGAATATCCTGCAGAGAGAGCACAACTGATAGCTGCTCAAGGGGACATAATGCTGTTGTCCATGATAAATGGGGAAGTGTTGGCATCGCTAGATGACCAACAATTTTCGAAGCCAGCCTTCTTATTCGGGGATGCGATAGACTTCAAATCACAAACACATCCCAAAAAAGAGGCTTGGGTATTCAAGTTTGGAGAGAGGACGATGTATCTTCCTGACATGGATAGGGATTATCCCCTATCTGCATTTATCCATGCCACCCATCCTCGACAGATGCTATGGAACTTAACTCCTAGCAGCTATGGCAGACCAGGCAGAATCATCTTCAAGAGGGATGGGGCCAATGAAATGGAATATTATACCAGTACTCCTTGTGGTGGAGTTGTCCCTTTCTCTGGTTTGTTGCCTGGATTACCGAGTGAAGACTCATCTCTGATCCAGCCGATGCAGACCCAAATGTTTATTAACAAGTTCATAAGGGCTGCAGTATTATATCCTCTGGCCAACCCCAGACTACCAGGGTGGCTAACTCCTTTCAACCAGAACTGGATCCAAATTAATGTTTGGATTATGAGGAACTTCAAGACGGAGCTAGAAGACATCGGCCTGTATGAAGCAGTGGCCTCTACTAGTCAGGGTATACCACCGAACAGTAACTTGTTCCTGGCTCTGATGGAGATATATATCAGTTCAACAGAAACTTTTACGACCCCAAAAGTGAAATGGATCTCGCACTCCACGAGATTCAATTCATCTCTAAGCTGCCAATGAGGGAAGCCCCATATGAAGAGTATGTTCCCTCCAACCGGGAACTAGCAGAAATTAAGGAGAAAAATCCTCAATTGGTTGAGGTATATGAAGAGTTGATGTGCCATTACATAATTTGCACTACTATGCATGAAAGTGGATCTCATTTGGCGTACATCAACGAGTGGACAACATATCTCTTCTACCATAAGGATAAGATATCCAAAGATGATAAAGAAAGATTTCAGGAGAACAAGGCTCCAACCATCAACACTGGTTCAACAATACCTGCTGATAAAATACGGGATATGATGGTTGGCTACAAATTTCCGAACAAATATTTGTCTACCAAGACTGGAGAGTTCCCTGCAGGAACTGAAGCCTTGAGTTTCCTCAGATATGGCAGCCAGAAGATCTCCAAGAAAGCCTTGCTGGCAGGCATTCTTTCTCTGTGGTTGAGGAGATGGGTTGTACCGGGGACCGGTTCAGTTGATAGAATCCACCGAAACGTGCTATGGCCAGCGGTATGTTTGGTGTTTAAAGTTAGAATCAACTTGCTATCGGCAATGGTATGTCAAATAAATGCAGGTTTAAGGACTTTTGGTGAGGAACTAATCAACAATGCTCCTCACCGCAACGTATTCCCTAGGGTAGAAATGCCCTACACTTACCCGATGGGCTGACTATTGCATCACAACTGCAATTTGTTGCCACCAGGCCCTGGAGATGATGCGGAGGTCTTCCTCCAGAAGTTCAGCAAAGCCACATGGAGTGCAACTTCAGTGGCAGATACTCGGGTAGTGTTAAACTACTCCTATGGATGGAACTTTTTCTGTACCCGGCCACCAGTTCCAGCCGACTGCCTAGGTGTACAATTTGAAGATGAAGTTGAAGGAAGAACTTTACTGTCTGTGCCAGTTTTCAAATGGCTAATGTGCACCAGACCTTCACATCTGATGTACAGAAATGAAGACAACTGTACGTTTGAACCGTATCTACCAAGTCGGTTCGCTCGCCAATTTGGATATGACCAACTTCATGTTGGTAATCCTTCCACTAGTTTCTATCATTATGGAAAACTAATCGATGGTGCAAGAGGCTGGAGATATTTTAGCACTGCCTGTACCGGTGCCAAATTTCAAATATCGCCTACTACAAGTACAACCGAGCTACGAGTACTTCATACGTACGCTCGCTTTTACGCATCCATCCGCTCCTTCGCCCATGGGTACAATATGAAGGAGAGTCTTCGATGGCCCAAAGAAGGGAATATCGAAGAACTAATCCGGGTACCATCAGACATACCCGACGATGCTGCTGTTCCAGATACGTATCTGGAAGTAATCCCAACGGGAATGGAGGAAATAGCTGCGGGACCTATCATTATTGGCAAGTCCCAGAAATAGAAACAGGATGCAGCTGTTACTCTTCCAGAGAAGACTACCCCAGAGAAGAAGAAGAAGAAGGTTACCGTCAAAGGGCCTTCTAGATCAAGAGCCGCTACCCCAGAGGGTGAAACTCCGGTCGATGAGCCGCAACTTCTAACATCTTCTTCAGCTCACCCTGGAGAAGGATCTTCAACATCTCAACCAGCAGCATCAACAGAAGCTGCGGTAATCCTATCTCCGGGATGCCTCAGCTGTCGCTTCACCTGTCTTTGCCACCAAAGGCACAAGTTACTGAAGAGACTGCCCCTACACATACTGTCAATCGAGAGCTCATCCCATCTGATGAACCAGCTCTAACTTTCGATGATGATGACTGGGATGAAGATTATGATTCGTACCTGGCACATTCTGTACCTACCCCAGGTAAATATAAATCATATAAAATCTATACAAAATTATAATATTTTGTATATTAACTTATTTTGTTTAATTTTTGTAGGTGTTATCATCACATCAAAGCTTGTGGCTCCTCCTCCTCCTCAAGAAGATATTTATGAGGAAAATGCGGAGTCTGAGGAAGATGATTCTTCTTCAGAAGAAGAAGAGGCTCAAGAAGAATGTCCTCCATCTATGGAAGTACAATAAGAGCCCGAGGTACAGGCTCAGCCATAATTGTCTCCTCCTGCTGAGGGCGGAGATAAAGAACAAACAGCAGTAGAACCTACTGTAGATGATGAAGCGGCTGCTGAGGAAGAATTAGACTTCAACGAAGAACCAGTTGTAGAAGGACCCACTACAAATGAAATACTTGAAGATCCTGCAGAGATGGTGGCCGAAGAAGGTGATGAAGACATAGTCGAATCATCAACTGAAGCTGGGGAAGTTGTAATAGCATCCTCTACTATTGCTACTGCTCAAGTAAAAGTTTCTGAAGAGATAATGCCCGAACCGGAATCAGCTGCTATAACCACCATTCCACCCGTACCAATCACCCCACTGAAACTCATGTAGTTTCGACTCCAGAAACGGCTGAGATAAAAAGTGTTGAAGATACTGTCCCTGAAGCACCTGGGGATCAGTTGGCCATAGTAACAACGACAATAATGGCTTCCTCTCAGTCTGCTGCTAAGGTAACCACATCTGTTCCTAGTCTTCAGAGAAGAGATCTGGTAGACATCGCCACAACACCGAGCTCAAACGCAGAAATGAATCTCTTAGTTGAGATTTATACTGAGACTTTTTACAAGACTCTGGCAGTTCTGATCAAAATGGTCCTGAATAAGGGCCTCAATTATGAAAGCTTGAAGGAGTCTATTTCTCTAACGATCAGAAATGTCGCCATGTTCAATGATGCAGCGAGAGCAACGGCATTAGAGAAGACCGTGGAGGAACTTAAACAGCCCATTAGAGAATATCTAAGGCTGTCAAGTGAAACTACTGAAAGTCTTATCCAAAGCGAGTATGACGCTTTATCAGCTGAATACTTCGCTCGGGAGACGACTTTCAATGAAGCCCTCCATGAGTATAGCATAAAGGTCGCCAAAGAAAAATCTTTCTTGGCTGAAGATAAGCCCCAGCTAGAGATCCAAAGAGAAGCCTATGAAACTTCGAATATGAGAATTCATCAACAAAATAATAGAATTCGAGAAGTTGAGGCCGAATTGGCTCGTTTGAAGGTGGAGAGGGAGCAGTTGATCAAAGCTCGAGACCAGCAGCTAACACAGAGCTCAATTTTGGAGGAACAAGTCTTTGGAGCTGAATCTACCATCAAAACCTTTGACGAAGCCAAGGATAGGATGATAGCTACTTTCGCTGACTTCTCTCATATTTGTACTCCAGAAGCTCGGCGTACTTTAGCTACTACAACTGTGATGAATTCTCGCAAGAAACGTCTAGCAGAGCTGCAGAAACTGCTAAAGGACTTATCTGCTCCGCCTTGGGCAAATAAAGAGCTTTTGTAATCTTCTATCTTTTTTATTTTGTAATGTTTACAAGAAATGAATAAAATATTTGTTTTATGATCCTATCATTTATTTTTTTTGAATTTAAACAATAGGTAGGAGATAGAAAATACTTATCAGATATAATATGGACATGACAAGTTTTCTAAACTCAAAAATTATATCTATCCAGAGGTAATATGGACATGATAGATAATGAATCTATTTTTCTGTTTAGAGTATATGATATTGTCAGAGGTAATATGAACGTGACAAATCGTAATAACTTAAAGAAAAATAGATTAATATCTATTCAGAGGCCATAGGGACATGATAGATAGGAGAAGAAGTAGACTTAATGTTTATTCAGAGGTCATGAGAACATGATAAATAACAAATCCCCTTCTCCTTTTTAATCAGCTGGTAAGACAGAATATCAAAAAGTCTCTTTTAAGAAGACAAATAATCAGCTTAACCAAACATTGGCAGCTGGAGAATAAAGAAGAAATTCAAACATAATATTTCTTCAAGAATTTGCCATTGATCGACATCATAAGCAAATCTCCATTAGGTTTAGACAACCTATAGGCACCATTAGAGAATACCGTCTCGACGACATAAGGACCTTCCCATTTTGCTTGGAATTTTCTTTTGCTCTTATGAGTCATCACCATCGGTCTTCGAACAGCTAGAACTAGCTCACCGACTTTAAATACCCTCTCTTTAACTTTACGATTGAAAGTTTGAGATATGCGGGCTTGATACATCTCAATGTGTTGTTGTGCTTGAAGACGCTTCTCGTCCAATCCTTCAAGTTCTTGGAGTCGTAAGCGATCATTGTTCTCTGTAGTTAGCTCATTAGCAATGGCTATTCTAAGAGATAGAATCTGGATTTCCAGTGGAAGAACAGCCTCACATCCGTAAACAAGTGAGAATAGTGTAAAACCAGTAGGAGTTCGGACTGTCATTTGGTAAGCCCATAAACATTCTCCAAGTTTCTCATTCCAATCACGTTTATTAGAAGAGACAAACTTTTTGAGAAGTTTAATAATTGTTTTGTTGAAAGCTTCGGCTAAACCAATAACAGCTGGATTATAAGCCGTAGAAACCAAATTTTGGATCCGATTCTTGTCACAGAATCGATAAAATGTCTGACTGGCAAATTGTGGTCCATTGTCATGGATTATCCTTCGAAGGATCCAAAAACGATAAATGACATGGTGTTTGATGAAGCTGACCACGTTAGATGTTTTTACTTCAACAAGGGGAACCGCTTTCGCCCATTTAGAAAAGTAATCGGTTATAGCCAAGATAAACCGATGTCCCTTGACAGAAGGAGGGTTAATCGGACCAATAATATCCATGCCCCAAGCTTCGAAGGGCCAAGAAGATGCTGTAGGATGTAAGAATTTCGATGGTTGATGAATAAAATCAGCATGAATTTGACATGCTTTACATCTTCTGGTATAATCCACAGCATCTACTATCATGGAAGGCCAATAATATCCTATTCTTCGAATGCGGTCCTGCAATTTCGGACCCGGTTGATGGGCACCATAGACACCTTCATGAGCTTCACGGAGTATTTGTTTAGCTTCACCCTCAGAGAGACAATGCAGTAAAAGTCCGTCATAAGAACGACGATATAACATATGTAAAGAAGAATCATAGTAGAATCGAAATGATCGTCTCTTGATTGATGCAGCTTCTTTTGGATCTTTAGGTAAAATCCCATGAACCGCATAATCAATAAATGGACTTCTCCAATCCCTTTGCTGAGAACTTGATTCTGTAGTATAACTATGCTCGATATGCAAATTATTTTTGACACAGAATAAGCCTCGATCCAACAAAGTAATGGTGTTTTGTCTTCTAATTGGAACAACTAAGTCTGCGGCTAAGCTAGAAAGAGCATCAGCTTCCAAATTTTGATAACGTGGTACGAACTCGATAAAGAATCCTTTGAATGAAAGGACCAATTCGATTACCACTTGATGATAAGGGAAGAGGTCAGGATTCCTAACTTCATATGTCCCTCTGACCTGATTAACAATCAGTTGAGAATCTCCATAAGCTTCCAGGAACTCAATGTCCAATTGTTTTGCTACTTGGAGACCAATTAGCAGAGCATTATATTCTGTCACATTGTTGGAACATGGTTCATTAAGAGAATAAGTATGGTATATGACCATTTTATCAGGAGAGACCAATACGATGCCTACTCCGGAGACAATATTGCCTTTAGGTCCAACCCGCGATGCTCCATCAAAATATAGTTGCCAAATGTCATCCTTTAAAGTCATGTTGTAATCTACGACTTCATCTGGAATGTCCTCATATAGCTTCAATGTTTCAGGTATAGGGTGAGATGCTAAGAAATCAGTTAATACTTGGCCCTTTACTGATTTTTGAGGTATATAGACCATGTCATAAGGAGTAAACAACATCGCCCAGGTGGCTAACCTGGAGTTAAGAATGCTCAGTTTTTTCATCAACACCCGAATAGGATTTATTCTGGAGATGACATGAATAGTCTGTCCTGACACATAATGTTGTATCTTTTGAACAGCAAAAACCAAAGCCAGACATTCTTTCTCTACAGGAGTATACATGTGTTCAGCTCCGACCATCTTTCGGCTAAGATAATAAATTGCTTGTTCATGGCCTTTATCACTTTTTTGTGCAAGAAGAGCACCAAGTGAATGATCTAAGGCTCGAATATAAAGCAAAAATGGTCTTCCCACCACTGGAGGTACCAAAACAGGTAGATTTGTAAGGTATTGCTTGATGTCATTGAAGGCTTTCTGACATGCTTCATCCCAGACAAACGATATACCTTTCTTTAATAGACGGGAGAAAGGTTGACATCTCCCAGAAAGATTGGATATAAATCTCCTGATATAAGCAATGCGACCTTGGAAACCACAAAGTTCTTTTAGATTGCGTGGAGGACGCATTTCAAGAATTGCTTTGATTTTATCAGGATCAACGTGGATACCTTGAGAAGTGATGACAAATCCCAAAAACTTGCCACTAGAAACCCCTAAGAAGGATTTAATAGGGTTCATCTTCAGTTGATGTTGACGCATCAATTCAAATACTATTTTTAAGTCTTGGATATGATCATCTTTTGATCGACTTTTGACAGCAATATTATCTACATAACATTCAACTATTTTCCGTATATATTCTTGAAAGATGTTGCTCATGGCCCGTTGATACGTAGCACCGGCATTTTTTAGAGCAAACAGCATAACCGTATAGCAGTAAACTCCAAGGGGTATACGGAAAGCGATATGCTTTTTATCTTCTGGATGCATCTTAATTTGATTGTATCCTGAAAATTCGTTCATGAAAGACATGCATTCAAAATCACATGTATTGTCTATCATGACATCGGTAATCGAAAGTGGAAATTCATCTTTTGGACAGGCTGCATTAAGATCTCAAAAATCTATGTAAACTCGAACTTTTCCATTCTTCTTCATAACAGGAACAATGTTGGCAACCCAGTCTGGGTGTTGTTCTTCACGAACAAAGCCACATGTGATCAGCTTTTTGACTTCGGCTTCAATTGCATCCATCATATCTGGTCGAAAATGCCTTTGCTGTTGTTTTACAGGCTTGGCATTAGGAAGAATATTGAGTTTATGAGTAGCTATTTTAGGATCTAGACCCGACATATCCTCATAACTCCATGCGAAGATATCAATATATTCTTTAATCAGTTGTATCTACTCTTCCTTTTTCTCTTCAGAAAGATTTTTACTGATGAATATCGGCTTAGACGTAGTTCCGTCTCCGACGTCAATCTGGACGATTTCATCTTCTGTAGGTGGCTGTCGCTGTTCAAAACGAAGCTCCCACTGAGTGTCCATTTGTTGTGCCCAAGGGACATTTTCAAATGGTTCAGATTCATCATCAGTTTGAACCATGTTGACTGAAAAGATACACTCAGATTCATCATAATAGTCTCCTCTAGAATATGAGGATTGCAAAAAACTGGAAGAACATTCTTCTTCCATATCTTCCTTGCACATGTGGGGTGTATCCGATTCGACGAATTAGATTTTTTCAGAATCTGAGGATTGTGAAGAACTGGAAGAAAATTCTTCTTGTATATCTTCATTAAACATGTGGGACGGATCGTATCCCAATCTATGCCGAGTTTTCTGGTAAAATAGATCGCCGCATAATGGTAACCGTCTACCTTTGCCTTGATTGAGACCTTGCATAGTCTTCAAATCATACCCCATATTCTGGATAATCTTGAGAGATTGTTGACTATATTTGTCAATTCAGATTCTTCCTTTATCTTTGTCTCTAAGATCATCTATCTGAATAACAGGAATATTTCTGGCCAGACCAAACATAATTTGGTGCTTTTTTTTTCTTATCAGATGGGATCACGAAATAAGATTCTTCGTGACATCTATAAGTTACACAAGCTTGTGAGGAAGCGGCTACAGGAAGAAGATATGGAGAAGATGTTAAGAACCTTTGAGCATAAGGTCCGACATCGACATGAGGAGGAAAGAAATTTTCCTTATGGTCAATGTATAAGATTTCCTCTGTATTTATGTCATTTTTATATTGATGAATTTGATCATCAGAAGATAAAGTCATTCTTTCAATAAATTTGACAGCCATATACTCAAAAAGAAAATCTTCATTGATATTAGAAAGTACAGAATGATCAATATTTATATTATTTACAAATTGACTACTACGCTTTGGATTGATCATTAACGGACTGTCATCCGTCTTCGGCGTAGCCTTGTCAAGGTTGATAATCAGTGGTGGTTCTGGATCATTCGTACGAGAAGTACGTCCCTTGACCTTGATCATAAGGGGTTGAACTTGGCTTTTGACTGGAATTTTTACAGATTCCTCAGACGAAGCTCGAGTTCTTCCTTTAACCTTGATCACCAGAGGTTGGTCATTGACAGGTTGGGGTTGGATTCGACCTTTGACTTTAACTTCAAAGGTTGCTCTTTCGGAGGATCTTCATTGACATATTAATCTTCTGCAGGTGATCGATCTTCGGCCATATCTGATATCTCCTTCACAAGCTCCTGTTTGTAGAGTATTGAATCAGAAAAATAGGCCTCAACACCCTTAAAAGGATTGATATCTGCAAATTCTGTCTTCACAACCCCTTGAGAATCTACGTACTTGAAGCATTGGTGGAGAGTTGAAGGCATAATGTTATGCTCATGTATCCACGATCTTCCAAGAAGAATGTTGTAAGATACATCTGAGTTAATAACATAGAAGGTCGCCATAGTTCGAAGATCACCTATCTGAATCTTCAGACGAATCTTCCTCAGTGGTTTACTCTTTCCAGAGTTAAAACCAACTATTGTGGTACTAGTGTAGATCAAATCACTAGTAGGAATCCTCAAGGGTCGTAGCATACTCTGGAGAATAATGCTAATAGAAGACCTAGGATCAATGTAAATCCTGTCAATTTCAGTAGATTCAATATATCATGTATAGCACAGAGGCCTGTCGTGCTTATTATGCTTCAGCCGCATATCTTCTTGTGTGAAGGTAATGTTGGGAATTGCTTCCATCACACTATGACATTGTGGACACAACACCGGTATATTGTCAGGGGTCTTGAGTTAAGCTAAGCATCAGTCTGTTTGTAGCAAAGCCTCACTCAAAGTTTCGCGGCTTTCTTTGGAAAGGCAAAGCAACTCAAAGATAGAGAGTCTAGCCGGAGTATTAGCTAACTGGGCTAGAATATCAAATTTGTAGGGCTTCATCATCACCCCTTGATTTGAAGCAGACTTCAATGGGACGTCAAAGTGTACTGTTTTCTGTTTCCCTTTCTCAACCACAGATGGTTTAGAAGGCCTTGCCTCAGCAGGAACAGAAAATGGTTGAGCAGGTATTATTTCAGCAACGTCCTCTGCTTCTTTGGAAGTTCCTTCATAATCTTTGTGGTACTCTTTCCCAGATCTCGTACCAGCAAAGGTTTCTTCTTCAGACTCAGGAGAATGAAGTACTATATTACAGGTTTTATTCTTCTTTCCCTTAGTCTTTTTTACGAGGATTTTTATGAGGGACTTTAAATCCTAATCCAACAGTAGATTTTTGACTTTGAAGTTGTAAAGGAAGTCACATTCCTTTATCATAGTTCAAACCTTTCGCCTTTTGAAAGTCATAGCCCATCTTCTTCATAAGATGGACTGATTGTTGACTGTACAAACGAGTGGGTAGCAGACTTTCAATAGATGGTTCAGCAGAGGAAGAAGGAATAGAGACCTGTGCAGCCACAGGGGAAGGAGGAAAAGAAACCTCTGTAGCTACTGGAGCAAGAATATTCGGGATAGGAGGAAAAATCCCTACAGGTGCTTTCTCATAAGCAGCAAAGACTTGTTGTGCCCTGTATAAGGGGACACTACCCATGGCTAACTATTGCTGATGAGTAAGTTTGAGTTTGATGGGAGGAGCCGAACTTGGAGGGCATATATTCAAACCCCTCAGTCTATCCTCCAAAGGAATGCCGTCCCAGAGATGATCCAAATCATCATGATCTGGAGTAACAACATGAGAAATCATATTGCAGGTTTTGACTTTCCTACCTTTCTTAGATTTTGAAGTTTTACCTTCATTCTCCATTTCAGGCACTAAATCAGGGTGTACCCACATGATTTCACCATTTTTTAGTGTAAGAGACAAAAGTCCTTCATTTTGCTCTCTGACAGGCGGGATATTCACAATCTTCATCGTTGCCTTTAAAATTGGGATAATTCCATCTGGGACTTGCTGTGGAGAAAAATCTCCAAATTGAAGAGAAATCATGTTGGTTGTGACCGTATGCTCATCGTTGGTTAAAGCGATGGCATTGGCATTTATCAGCTCCTGGATTTTCTTCTTCAAGACATAGCAAGCCTTGGTAGGATAATTTATATATCTATGATAGATACAATACTTGGGATTGTCAGTCAGATTCACCTCATTAGGTCTTTTCGGCTCTGGAATCTGGAGTTTGCCACTCTTTACCAAACATTGGAATATCCCTGGGATATCACTGTCATCAAAAGAGTATTCTTCTTTTGGCTTGGAAGACTCCTGATTATTCGGCATCGTTTTGGGTTTTGAAAGATTAACCACTAGGGTTTCCTTCCCTTTCCCATTGCGATTGCCAGAATTATTACCAGAAGAGCCTTTCTTTCCATTGTCTTCTGAAGCAAAGATCATCTCATGTTCACGAGCCAACCTACCATTGGTCTCGACTGAAACTGCTGCTATAATGAACGAGGCCTAATCTTTGAATTAAGAGCCCGTAAAGACAGCAATAGTTGGTCTCAGATTCATCTTGTACGTATCGATCAGTGCTGAATCTGGCATACCTGGAGGCATTTTTAAGGTAGCCTGTCGAAAGCGTTCTATAAACGTCCGAGTATCTTCCTTCTCCTTTTGTTTGATTTCTATTAGGGAGGACATATTCATGTCCATGCCTCCTTCATAGAAGCGGAAGAGAAATATTGCTTTAAACTCGTCAAAAGACGATATGCAATTATCGGGTAAACTGCGATACCAGTCGTATGCAGAACCCGTCAAACACCCGATAAAAACTCGGGTAAGAAGAGCATCATTCTTCTGCAAATGTACAGTCATAATATCAAAGTAATTGATATATTGACTAGGAGATGCCTTTCCATCAAATAACACCATGGATTGTGGCTTGAACTTTGGAGGAAAGGGCACATCGTTCCAATGAGGAGGATAAGGTTGCTTAATCCCTAACCTCTGGAGCTGATCCTTGTGCTTCAGAACTTCAAACTGTGCTTTTAGTTCTCGCACTGCTTGAATAGCTTCACTAGTTTGAGGAAGTACATTGGATTGGATAGTAGTCGGATGTACCGTAACCCCCACCAGAGGTGATATATGTAGGAGCGTAAAAAGTGTTTCAAAGAAAGAGTCAAAGTGATAGATCATTCCACTCAAATTGATCTACTTTACGTCGCAGAGAGGCTAAATACTTTACGTCCAAGATAAAGCTAATCACTTTACGCCTAAAGCAGGCAGATCATTTTACACTCGGGTCTACATCCATGGTTTTACGCCAAGGACAGATCAGCCACTTTTACGCTGGACAAAGATGTCAAGTCTCGCATTTAATGCAAACTCTGACATAGAGATATTAATTATGGCATATATCACAGAATTCAAAAGGATTTGTTTTTACACAGAGACCAATGTTGTCGTTTAGTATGTGGATTGAGCTACTTTACGCTCACACTATGGCTTCTTTTACGCATGAAGACTATACGAGCTTTTACGCTCAACAGTTGACGTGTGCGTAAAGTCTATTTGAGCTACTTTTACGCTCAAGGTTATTTAACAACCACTTTACGCGAGAAGTCTATGTCGGGGCTATTTTACGCCTAGTCTACTGCTTTACGCTCAGAGTACATTGGGGTTATTTTTACGCCCTATTCTTTCTGACCAGCTTGGAACGTGGTTTGCCTACATGGCTTTTATGCCACACATCCCGAAGAACGTGTGTACGTGCATCCTATTCTTAATGAAATGATGGGACACGTGTCAACATATACAGAGGATGACTTTGGTCGTAGGTGGCGGTTGTTGGCGTAAAGACGGAACTTTTGCTGAGTTTTTACGCACAAGAGCCCAAGTCTATAAATGGACTTATTTTTCTCAAAGTAAGAGACACAGACAGAGACAGGAGAGAATACAGAGATCGAAACTTAGAGATTTTGATTTTCGAGAGCATTCTTCTTCAACCTTTCTTCCAGAACAGAGTGAAGCAAAGCAGGAAAGCATTCGGCCTCGCCATCAGTGCCCAAGTGCGTCGATACCTTTCTAGTGACTTAGTTCTTCCGGTTGTTCAACTTCAAGCAGCGATCTTCATCATCATCATATGGTCCAAGGAACAAAGTGATCATTTACAGATCAGACTTCCATAGCAATACTTTCCCAGAATCAAATTTGTACTTCTTGTACTTTTTTTCGTTTTATTTTCAAAAGCCAATTTTCTCTGGCATTTTTGTTAAGTGAAATAAAAATGGCGACTCTGCTGGGGACTACCTTCTCCTCTGACGAGAAGGCAATTGCTCAATATGATGATGTTTCGGTCGGTTCGACCAAGAAGACTCTGGTTGTGCACTTCGACCAGACTGTCTATGAAGAAATGCTCCGAACTGGGGGTGGTTCTCGCTGCTCCAATGTTCAAAAGTCTCGCAAAGCACGAAAAGTTTGGATTCCTAAATCCAAAGTGGCTTCTAATCTCTCTATTGTTTCTGATGACAAGGGAATTCTTCCCACTCCTGTCGTAGGGGCTCCCGTTCGTAACGAGGCAGTCCTTACTTCAGAGTTGCACTCTAAGTGTGACAACTTATCTCCCGTCTGTCACGGTGAAGATAATCAGGTTTTACGTCCAGTGGGTAAAAACCATGTTTTACACTCAACGCATAAGCATAAGTCTCCCATTTGTAATGCGGCAGACTCTAATGTTAATGCTTCTGAGGGTAAGAATCAGTCTCCCGTCGGTGACGTGGTAGGCCCAAATAAATTACGCTCCTCGCGTAAAACAAAATCTCCCGTCTGTGACGTGGTAGATAACCAATTTTTACGCTCTACGTGTAAAGGTAAGTCTCCTGTCTTTGACAGTGTAGATAAAATTCACAACGATGTTTTTACATCTAATGTGAATATACCTAAACGTGTACAGCATAAAAATGTTGTTGGTAAGGCTCCTGTCCTACACCAACAACCTTCTTATACTGCTTTACGTAAAGTACCAAACTTACAAATTACACGCCATGAAAATGGAGTCCTTCGTGCTCAAAAATCTCAAGATTTATGCACACAACTCCGAACGCGTAAAAATGTACAGTTTGGTTCTGCGAATGCTGCCAGTAATCTTCTTTATACACAGGGTACTAAACATTTTTCTACGCCTAATGTAATAAAGAAGACTACTCCCTCCACTCCTTCTGACTTACGTGAATTGCTAATGCAAAAGCGTAAGAATAGACAATCTCCGGTGACATTCCTCCAAGAAAAACATCATTGTGAATATCACCAGGTTGTGATCAACTGTTGTTGTTCGGCTTCAAAACGGTCAGTTTTTGATCGATTAAGTTTTAATTCGCCTCAACATCAAGCTGAAGACCAAGAACATGAGCTGTCATATGCATCAGTCAATATGGCATCTCATACTAACAGAGGATGACATCCAAGACGGAATATGTCCCAAACTCCAGGTCAACACCAGTTCAACAGACTTCTTGATTCCTTTGAAGGAGTATATCAGAGTACTCGATCAAGAAGACAAAGACAATTGCAGACTTCTGATTCAGAAGCTGGGGGTACTCAATCTTTTGAGTCTGATACCGATAGTGTGGATTCATACTTCTATACTAATCCCTCTATATCTTTAAGAGAGGTTGAATCTTACGCTGTTGGAGATGAACCAGAGACGTCATCGGCTAATACGGAACAACGTCTCACTGCTGTTGAGCAATCATTGAAAGACATGCTTAACATGATGCAAAGCATGCACCAGATAATAGCGACCCAACAAACTGCTTAACCAGCAATTGTAACTCCGGTTCAGACAGCAGCACAAACTCAAGATAGTCAAAGGGCTGAAATACCTTTAAATATTCAAGAGCCTGCTGTTAATCAAAATTTTGCATCTCCAGATCCCATCATTCCTGAAGACGTACCACCTCCAGTGGGGGTTACGGTACATCCAACTATTCAATCAAATGTGCTTCCTCAAACCAGTGAAGCCATTCAAGCAGTACGTGAGCTCAAAGCACAGTTTGAAGTTTTGAGGCACAAAGATCAGCTCCAGAGGTTAGGGATTAAGCAACCTTATCCTCCTTATTGGAATGATGTACCCTTTCCACCGAAATTCAAGCCACAATCTATGGTTTTGTTCGATGGAAAAGCATCTCCCAGTCAATATATCAATTACTTTGATATTATGACTGTGCACTTGCAGAAAAATGATGCTCTTCTCACTCGAGTGTTCATCGGGTGCCTGACGGGTTCAGCTTACGACTGGTATCGTAGCTTACCCGATAATTCTATTTCGTCTTTTGACGAATTCAACGCAATGTTTCTCTCCCGCTTCTATGAAGGAGGTATCGATATGAACATGTCCTCCTTGATAGACATCAAACAAAAGGAGAAAGAAGATACTCGGACGTTCATAGAACGTTTTCGACAGGCTACTCTAAAGATGCCTCCCGGTATGCCAGATTCAGCGTTGATTGATACATGTAAGATGAATCTGCGACCATCCATCGCTATTTTTGCGGGTTCCCAATTCATAGATTGGGCTTCGTTCATCATAGCAGCAGTTTCTGCCGAGACCAATGGTAGGTTGGCTCGTGAGCATGGAATAATTTTCGCTTCAGAAGATAAAGAGAAGAAAAGTAATCCTGGTAATAATTCTGGCAATCGTAATGTGAAAGGAAAAGATACTCTTATGGTCAATCTTTTCAAGAATAAAACGACGCCAAATAATCAAGAATCTTCCAGGCCAAACGAAGAATACTCTTTTGACGAAAGTGATATCCCAGGGATATTCCAATGTCTGGTGAAAAGTGGCAAACTTCAGATTCCGGAGCCCAAGAGGCCTAATGAGGTGAATCTGACTGATAATCCCAAATATTGTATCTATCATAGATACATTAATCATCCTACCAGTGCTTGCTATGTTTTGAAAAAGAAAATCCAAGAGCTGATAAATGGTGGTGCTATTACTTTAACCAATGATGGCCATACGGTTACGACCAATATGGTTTCTCTTCAGTTCGGAGATTTTCCTCCACAGCAAGTCCCAGATGGAATTATCCCAATTTCGAAGGCGACAATGAAGATCGTAAATATCCCGCCTGCCAGAGAAAAAAATACAGGATTGCTGCCACTCACACTAAAGAATGGTGAAATCATGTGGGTACATCCTGACTTAGTGCCTGAGTTGGAAAATGAAGGTAAAACTTCAAAATCCAAGAAGGATAAGAAAGTCAAAACCTGCAACATGATTTCTTATGATATTCCAGATCCTGATGACTTAGATCGGCTATGGAATGGCTTTCCTTTAGAAGATAGATTGAAAGGACTGAACATCTGTCCTCCAAGTCTAGCTCCTCCTACCAAGCTCAAGCTTACTCATCAGCAGTGGCTAGCCATGAATAGTATTCCCTTATACCGGGCGCAACAAGTCTTCGCTGCTTATGAAAAAGCTCCGACAGGGATTTTTCCTCGTATTCCGAATCCTTCTCCTCCCGTAGCTACAGAGACATCTATTCTTCATTCTCCTGTGGTTACAGAAGGTCCTGCTTCTTCCTCTTCTGTTGAAACACCCGTTAAAAGTCTGCTGCCCACTCATTTGTATAGTCAGCAATCTGTCCTTCTCATAAAAAAGATGGATTATGACTTTCAAAAGGCAGAAGGTTTGAATTACGATAAAGGAAAACGACTTCCTTTACAAATTCAAAATCAAAATTCTACTGTTGGATTGGGTTCTGAAGCTCCTTACAAGAAGAAGGCTAAGAGAGGGAAGACTAAATCCTGTAATATGGTACTTCCTTCTCCTGAGTCTGAGGAAGAAACTTTTGCTGGTACAAGATCTAGGAAAGAATACCACAAAGATTATGAAGGATCTTCTAAAGAAGCAGAAGACGTAGTGGAAACACTACCAACTCAACCTTCTCCTATTCCGGCTAAACCTTCTGTGGTTGAAAAGGGGAAACAGAAAGCAGTAAGCTTTGACGTCCCATTGAAGTCTGTTTCCAGTCAGGGGGGTGGTGATGAAGCCTTACAAGTTTGATATTCTAGCTCAGTTGGCTAATACTCCGGCTAGACTGTCTATATTTGAACTGCTTCGCCTTTCTAGAGAAAGCAGAGAGACTTTGAGTGAAGCCTTACTGCAAGCAGATTCATGCTTGGCTCAACTCAAGAGTCCTGATAATACTCCAGTTTCATGTCCGCAATGTCATAGTGTGATGGAAGCAATTCCCAATATCACCTTTACATAAGAAGATATGCTGTTGAAGCATAACAAACATGACAGGCCTCTGTGCTATACTGGGTATATTGGATCTACTAAAATTGACAGGATCTACATTGATCCTTGGTCTTCAATTAGCATAATTCTTCAGAGTATGCTAAGACCCCTGAGGATTCCTACTAGTGATTTGACTTACACTAGTACTACGATAGTCGGTTTTAACTCTGGCAAGAGTAAACCACTGGGGAAGATTCGTCTGCAGATTCAGATTGGCGATCTCCGAACTATGGTAACCTTCTATGTTATCAACTCAGATGTATCCTACAATATCCTTCTTGGAAGACCATGGTTACATGAGCATAATATCGTGCCTTCAACTCTCCACCAATGCTTCAAGTATGTGGATTCCCAAGGAGTTGTGAAGACTGAGTTTGCTGATATCAATCCTTTCATGGGTGTCGAAGCCTATTTTTCTGATTCAAGGCTTTATAAACAAGAGCATATGAAAGAGATATCAGACATAGCTGAGGATCAATCATCTACTGAGGATCAGTCTCTTAATGAAGATCCGCCAGAAGAGCAACCTTTGAAGATCATAGTCAAGGGACGAATCCAATCCCAACCTGTCAATGATCAACCTTTGATAATCAAGGTTAAAGGAAGAACTCAAACTTCATCTGAGGAATCAATAAATATTTCTGCTAAGAACCAAGTTCAATCTTTTATGATCAAGGTCAAAGGGCGTACTTCTTGTACGAATGATCCAGAACCACCATTGATTGTCAATCTTGGCAAATCTACGTAGAAGATGGATAATGGTCCACTGTTGATTAATCCGAAGCGTAGTAATCAGATTGTAAATGATGTAAATATTGATCATTTTGTACTTTTTGATATCAATAAAGATTTCCTTTTCGAGTATATGGCTGTCAAGTTTATTGAAAGAATGACTTTATCTTCGGATAAGCAAAGTCATCAATATAAAGGCAACATAGAGCCAGAAGAAACTCTATACATTGATCATAAGGAAAAAAAAAATTCCTCCTCATGTAGATGTTGGACCTTATGCTCAAAGGTTCCTGACATCTTCTCCCTATCTTCTACCTGTAGCCGCTTCATCACAAGCCTGCGTAACTTTTAGACGTCACGAAGAATCTTATTTCGTGGTTCCATCTAATAAGAAAAACAAGTGCCAAATCGTGTTTAGTCTGGCTAGAAATATCCCTATTGCTCAGGCAGATGAGCTGAAAGATAAAGACAAAGGAAGAATCCGAATTGACAAGCATAGTCAACAATCTATCAAGATTATCCAGAACATGGGATATGATTTGAAGACTATGCAAGGTCTCAATCAAGGCAAGGGTAGACGACTACCATTATGTGGTGATCCCTTTTACCAGAAGACTCGTCATGGGTTGGGATATGATTTGTCCCACATGTTTAATGACGATATACAAGAAGAATTCTCTTCTAGCTCTTTGCAGTCATCAGATTCGGAAGAAATCTAATTCGTCGAATCCGATATGTCTTATTCCTCATATGATGAATCCGGACAAATATTCTCAGCCAATATGGTTCAAATTGATGGTAAATCAGAGCCATTTGAGAATGATCCTTGGGCTCAACAGATGGATACTCAGTGGGAGCTCCGTTTTGAACAGCGACAGCCACCTACAGAAGATGAGGTTATCCAGATTGATGTTGGAGATGGAACTACGTCCAAACCAATATTCATCAGTAAACTTCTTTCCGAAGTTGAAAAGGAAGAGTTGATAAAACTTATCAAAGAATATATTGACATCTTTGCATAGAGTTATGAGGATATGCCAGGGTTAGATCCTAAAGTTGCTACTCATAAACTCAATATTTTGCCCAATGTCAAGCCTGTAAAACAACAGCAATGACGCTTTAGACCAGATATGATGGATACAATTGAAGCAGAAGTCAAAAAGTTGATTACATGTGGGTTTGTTCGTGAAAAGCAACACCCGAATTGGGTTGCCAATATTGTTCCTGTTATGAAGAAGAACGGAAAGGTCCGAGTTTGTATAGATTATCGAGATCTTAATGCAGCTTGTCCAAAGGACGAATTTCTACTTCCAATTACTGATGTCATGATAGAAAATACATGTGGTTTTGAATGCATGTCTTTCATGGACGGATTCTCAGGATACAATCAGATCAAAATACATCCAGAAGATGAGAAGCATACTGCTTTTCGTACACCCCTTGGGGTTTATTGCTATACGGTTATGCCGTTTGGCCTTAAAAATGCCGACGCTACATATCAACGGGCTATGAGCAATATCTTTCAAGAACATCTACGAAAAATAGTTGAATGCTACGTAGATGACATTGCTGTTAAAAGTCGGTCAAAGAATGATCACATTCAGGACTTGAAGACAGTATTTGAATTGACGCGCCAGCATCAATTGAAAATGAACCCTACTAAGTCTTTCTTAGGGGTTTCTAGTGGCAAGTTTTTAGGATTTGTCATTACCTCTCAGGGTATCCATGTTGATCCTGATAAGGTTAGAGCAATTCTTGAAATGCGTCCTCCTCGTAATCTGAAAGAACTCCGTGGCTTTCAAGGTCGTATTGCTTATATCAGAAGATTTATATCCAATCTCTCTGGGAGATGCCAACCTTTCTTCCGTTTATTGAAGAAAGGTGTATCATTTGTTTGGGATGAAGCGTGTCAGAAAGCCTTCAATGATATTAAATAATACCTTACAAATCTACCTGTTCTGGTACCTCCAGTAGTAGGAAGACCATTTTTGTTATATGCTCGAGCCTTGGATCATTCACTTGGCGCTCTTCTTGTACAAAAAAGTGATATGGGTCATGAACAAGCAATATATTATCTTAGCAGAATGATGGTCGGAGCTGAACACAGGTATACTCCTGTGGAAAAGGAATGTCTAGCCTTGGTTTTTGCCGCCCAAAAGACAAGACATTATGTGACAGGACAGACTATTCATGTCATCTCCAGAATAAATCCCATTCGGGTATTGATGAGAAAACCAAGCATTCTTAACTCCAGGTTAGCCACCTGGGCGATGTTGCTTACTCCTTATGACATGGTTTATATACCTCAAAAATCAGTAAAGGGTCAAGCATTAGCTGATTTCTTAGCTGCTCACCCTATACCGGAAACATCGAAATTATATAAGGACATTCCAGATGAAGTCGTGGATTGTAACATGACTTTGAAGAATGACATATGGCAATTATATTTTGATGGAGCGTCACGAGTGGGACCTAAAGGCAATATTGTCTCTGGGGTAGGAATCGTCTTGGTTTCTCCTAACAAAATGGTCATATACCGTGCCTATTCTCTTAATGAGCCATGCTCCAACAATGTAGCAGAATATAATGCTCTATTGATCGGTCTCCAAGTAGCAAAACAATTGGATATTGAATTCCTAGAGGCTTATGGAGATTCTCAATTGATCGTTAATCAAGTTAGAGGGACTTATGAAGTCAGAAATCCTGATCTCATTCCTTATCATCAGGTGGTAGTCGAGTGGGTCCTTTCATTCAAAGGATTCTTCATTGAATTTGTACCACATTCTCAAAATGTGGAGGTTGATGCTCTTGCTAGCTTAGCTGCAGACTTGGCTGTCCCAATCCGAAGGCAAAATATAATTACTTTGTTGGACCGAGACTTGTTCTGTGTGAAGAATAATCTGCATATTGAACAAAGTTATGTCACAGAGTCAAGTTCCCAGCAGAAGGATTGGACAACTCCATTTATTGGTTATGCAGTTCATGGGATTTTGCCTGAAGATCCTAAAGAAGCTGCATCAATCAAGAGATGATCGTTTAGATTCTATTTTGATTCATTTTTGCATATGCTATACCGTCGTTCATATGATGGACTCTTGCTGCGCTGTCTCTCAGAAAGTGAAGCTAAACAAACGCTGCGAGAAGCTCATGATGGTATTTGTGGTGCTCATCAACCGGGTCCTAAATTACAAGACCGCATTCGAAGAATGGGGTATTATTGGCCCTCTATGATAGCAGATACTGTAGACTATGCCAGAAGATGTAAAGTATGTCAGATTCATGCTAATTTTATTCATCAGCCGTCTGAATTTCTACATCCTACAGCAGCCTCTTGGCCTTTCAAAGCTTGGCGTATGGATATCATTGGTCCTATTAACCCTCCTTCTGTCAAGGGACATCGATTCATATTAGCTATAACCGGTTACTTTTCTAAGTAAGCAGAAGCAGTTCCCCTTGCTCAAGTAAAAACATCTAATGTGATCAGCTTCATCAAGCACCATGTCATTTATCGCTTCGGGATTCCTCGACGAATAATTCATGACAATGGTCCGTAATTTGCCAGTCAGGCATTTTATCGGTTCTGTGATAAGAATCGAATTCAGAATCTGGCTTCTATGGCTTATAATCCAGCTGCTAATGGTTTAGCCGAAGCTTTCAATAAGACGATCATCAAACTTCTTAAAAAGTTTGTCTCTTCTAATAAACGTGATTGGAATGAGAAACTTGGAGAATGTTTATGGGCTTATCGAACAACAGTCTGAATTCCTACTAGTTTTACACCATTCTCATTGGTTTATGGATGTGAAGCTGTCCTCCCATTGGAAATCCAGATTCTATTCCTTCGAATAGCCATTGCTAATGAGCTAACTACAGAGAATAATGATCGCTTATGACTCCAAGAACTTGAAGGATTGGATGAGAAGCGTCTTCAAGCACAACAGCATATTGAGCTATATCAAGCCCGTATATCTCGAACTTTCAATCGTAAAGTTAAAAAGAGGGTATTCAAGATTGGCGAACTGGTATTAGCTGTTCGAAGACCGATGGTGATGACTCATAAAAGCAAAGGGAAATTCCAAGCAAAATGGGAAGGCCCTTATGTAATTGAGACTGTGTTTTCCAATGGCGCCTATCGGTTATCAAAGCCTAATGGAGATCTACTCATGATGCCAATCAATGGCAAATTTTTTAAGAAATACTATGTATAAAAAAAAGGATAGAATAAAAATAAAGTTTCTTTTATTAAGGACGAGGGCCACTCCCTTCCTTATTGAATACATAGTCAGCCAATGCATAGAAGGCATCGTTTCTTGAACTCATGAAAAATTTGCAGACAGCCATCCTCGATGCTTCTTCTTCAGGAGTTTTCCCTGGCTCTACTAAGAAAGCAAGGATGTCTTGGGGTGGCTTGGGCGTAGAGGAGCTTCCACCTATTTCGGTTGGGCCTGATACAGTGGGTTCAACGGGGAACGTCTCAATGATGTCCTCAATTTTCCTGGAGACTTCATTCTTTTGCCGTACATCCTCGAAAGACATTTCCAATAGAGGAGGAGAAATAAGAATGAAATGTTACAAGCAGTTCTCACCTATTTATAGAAGAGGACTATAAATGAACCGGTCTTTGAAATTGAGAACAACCTTTCATTTCCGAAAAGACTTGTCCGTTCGTTCTATCAGGTTCATTCATTTAATTATGGAATTAAATCAATGTTTTCTTTTTTCCGAAAGTTATGTTGATTCATTCATACATTGATATGGACCAATATGCTCATGACATCTGTCTCGTTATTCCCCAGCTACCAAGGTTTGGTTAAGCTGATTTCTTGTCTCCTGGAAAAGGGATTTTATATCTTCTATTTTATCAAGTGATTAGAAAGTGGGATTCGTTATTTATCATGTTTCCATGACCTCTGGATAAATACTAAATCTACTTACTTTTCCTATCTATCATTTCTATTTGACCTCTGCATAGATATTAATCTAATTTTCTCTTGAGTTCATATATACTGTTATGTCCATATTACCTCTGATAGTATTATATACTCTAAAACAGAAAATAAGATTTCATTTATCTATCATGTCCATATTACATCCAGATAGATACAAATCATTGAGCATAGAAGAATTATCATTTCCATTCTCATATCATAAAAAGTCTATTACATTTCTTAGACTTTCTTACAAATCATAATGGAAATCTATTACATCTTGGATTTTTATTCTATACACACAACGATAACCTAATGGAGATCTATTTCTTCTTTGGATCTTCTTCGTCGGATTCGTTGTTGGTGTCAATTCCTTACTGTCTGAGCCTCAATGGTGACCAGAACAGAAGGAATCAAACTCTGGTCTTCTCTCTCAGACAAGAGGAGAATCCCAGAGTATGGCAGCCCGAAGACGTGTTGCTGCCAATACAACTGGTGGAGTAGGGGCGGCCTTTCAGAGAAGATGGAAATGTATCCAGCATTGGGATACGATTCCTAGTTCCGCCGTGAAAGGAACTCTACTACCCAATTTCTTGGGTTAGAGTTTACTCCACCATCCAACTCTCCGTGTATAAAGGCTCTTCCTACCAACAGAGGAAGACCCTTCTATCCCACGAAGAGTTCTGAGTTGATTGATTTGTGCATCAAAAGCGCATGAGCTCCCTGATGTTGATGTCAGAAGAACGCTCCTCACAGCGTTAAAGTCGCCAATACCGGTTCTGGAAAAGCTCTTCAGCCAAACTTCTGCAGAAAATAACAGAAGTATCATCAGATGCGTATTACACGCTAACTAAAAACAGATGACAAGGCTTTTTACGCCAGTGCTTCAGGTGTATCACTATTCAGCAAGGCTTTTACGCCAGTACTTCAGGTGTATCACTATTCAGCAAGGCTTTTTACGCCAGTGCTTCAGCAAGGCTTTTACGCTAGTGCTTCAGCAAGGTTTTTGGCGTATCTCAGGTGTACCACCATTCAACAAGGCTTCTACATCGTTGCTTCATGTGCACTTCATTTGCAAGGCTTTTTACGCTCGTCAAGAATTTACGCTCATGAGCAGCTGTTTTCAACAAAAAATTCGAAAGGCACATAATTGCTTACGATCGGACTTACCACTTAAGTCAAATGGTTTTGCTCTAATAGTGGTTGAATCTACATCTGATGACTAGGCATACAAAGGAACGCTGTTGGAAAGCATCGCCATTGTCACTTGTTGGAAAACGACGTTGCAAAAAGTTATCTTCAGAGGAATGAGAATGAGAATATATGAAACATTCTCGACTATTTATAAAGATTGAAGAAACTGTTGGTGTGAGTTTATTTCGGGAGAAGATCCTATTAAAAGGCTCTCGTAACCACAAGACAGATGTCACGTGTTGGTTTGTTTCTTGGGAATTAACAACCATAGAAGCAGTCAAAAGAAGTGATTAAATAATTATGTACATCAACAGATGAGATCAATATCAAAATTTTATTTATAAGGGGGGAGTGGCCCCTACATATAAAAGAGTCGCAATACATAAAACATTATTTTTCGTCTCCTTCGTTGGGCTGACGAAGGGAGGCACCTAACTTGCGCATATTGCGAATCCCGGAGCGACGCATCAGATTAAAAAATGCCTCTGCATCTCCTGTTCCCTCATACGCAGTTGAAGGACCGCCATCGATACGACTGAAGACTGCTGGAGTCAGTCCAAAGCACTCTAAAAGATTGTATGCTTGCTCAAAGTCAAGCCTGGAGCTCGAAGCCTCTTTGTTGGTAATCTCGCTCTTAGGCGCCATGTCACTATGAGGATGAATGACAAGAGTGAAGAATTTCTTCTTATTTATACAATTAAATCAACTCTTCATATTCCTCGTTGGAAACTGCTCATTATTAATGCAAACTCGGAGAAACGAAAAGGCATTCGAAAGTTTCAAGAAAGAAATTCATTGTGACGGTTAAGTGTTGACCGACACTATTGGAAATTATGCCGACTGTTGGATGTCCCCGCTTTTATGCGGATGACTGTTGCGTATCCCAAATTTTACGCTGACTGGTCAAAACTTAATTTTTATGCTTCTGTTCAAAGTGTTCCAAATTTTGGAGATATTTGAAAACTTTGAAGGGGGTCTTGTAGGAGCGTAAAAAGTGCTTCAAAGAAAGAGTCAAAGTGATAGATCATTCCACTCAAATTGATCTACTTTACGCCGCAGAGAGGCTAAATACTTTACGCCCAAGACAAGGCTAATCACTTTACGCCTAAAGCAGGCAGATCATTTTACGCTCGGGTCTACACCCATGGTTTTACGCCAAGGACAGATCAGCCACTTTTACACTGGACAAAGCTGTCAAGTCTCGCATTTAATGCAAACTCTGACATGGAGATATTAATGATGGCATATATCACAGAATTCAAAGGGATTTATTTTTACACAGAGACCAATGTTGTCGTTTAGTATGTGGATTGAGCTACTTTACGCTCACACTATGGCTTCTTTTACGCATGAAGACTATACGAGCTTTTACGCTCAACAGTTGACGTGTGCGTAAAGTCTATTTGAGCTACTTTTATGCTCAAGGTTATTTAACAACCACTTTACGCGGGAAGTCTATGTCGGGGCTATTTTATGCCTAGTCTACTGCTTTACGCTCAGAGTACATTGGGGTTATTTTTACATCCTATTCTTTTTGACCAGCTTGGAACGTGGTTTGCCTACATGGCTTTCATGCCACATATCCCGAAGAACGTGTGTACGTGCATCCTATTCTTAATGAAATGATGGGATACGTGTCAATATATACAGAGGATGACTTTGGTCGTAGGTGGCAGTTGTTGGCGTAAAGACGGAACTTTCGCTGAGTTTTTACGCACAAGAGCCCAAGTCTATAAATGGACTTATTTTTCTCAAAGCAAGAGACACAGACAGAGATAGGAGAGAATACAGAGATCAGAACTTAGAGATTTTGATTTTCGAGAGCATTCTTCTTCAACCTTTCTTCCAGAATAGAGTAAAGCAAAGCAGGAAAGCATTCGGCCTCGCCATCAGTGCCCAAGTGCGTCGATACCTTTCTGGTGACTTAGTTCTTCCGGTTGTTCAACTTCAAGCAGCGATCTTCATCATCATCATATGGTCCAAGGAACAAAGTGATCATTTACAGATCAGACTTCCATAGCAATACTTTTCCAGAATCAAATTTGTACTTCTTGTACTTTTTCTCGTTTTATTTTCAAAAGCCAATTTTTCCTGGCATTTTGTTAAGTAAAACAATATATCTTCAGGAATGAGAGGATCTGGAACTGCAGAATTTTGATTGATAGTAGGCTCTTGATTAAGATTGTTCAAAGGTGTATCAACCCCTTGACTATCTTGAGTTTGTGCTGCTACCTGAACCGCTGTCGGTTGAACAGTTTGCTGAGTCATTATAATTTGATGCATACTTTGCATCATGGCAAGCATGTCTTTCAGCGACTGCTCAACTGCAGAGAGACGTTGTTCTGTATTAGCAGTTGACATCTCCGGTTCATCTCCGATAGCATAAGATTCAACCTTCCTTGAACATACAGAGGGATTAGTATAGAGGTATGAATCAACACTATCAGTTTCAGACTCCAAAGACTGAGTACCCCCAGCCTCTGAATCTGAAGTTTGCAACTATCTTTGACTTCTCAAATGGGCATACTGATATACTCCTTCAAAGGAATCAAGAATTCGGTTGAACTGTTATTGACCAGGAGTTTGGGACGAGTTGCGTCTTGGACGTCGTCCTCTATTAGTATGAGATGCCATGTTGACTGATGCATATGACAACTCTTGTTCTTGGTCAACAACTGATTGTTGAGGCACATTGTAGCCTAACCGGTCAAAAACTGACCGTTTAGAAGCCGAACATCAACATTTGATTACTATCTGGTGACACTCACAATGATGATTTTCTTTGCGGAGTGTCACAGGAGATTGTCTGTCTTTACGCTTTTGTACAAGCAACTTGCGTAAATCAGAAGGAGTGGAAGAAGTAGTCTTCTTTATTATATTCGGGACAGAGAATCGTTTAGTCTCTTGTGTATAAAGAAGATTACTGGCTGCATTAGCAGAACCAAATTGAGCATTTTTATGCGCCTGGAGTTGCATGCGTAAATCCTGAGACTTTTGTGCACAAAGGACTCCATCAGCATCACGCATAATTTGAAGATTTGGTACCTTGCGTAAAGCAGTATAAGAAGGCTGTTGGTGGAAAACCGAAGTTTTACCAACAATAGAATTCTTGTTTTTACGCTGCAGGCGTGTAGGCAAATTCATTTTAGATGCAGAGGCATCATTATAAATTTTATCTAGTCCGTCACCGACAGGAGATTTACCTTTACGTATAGAGCGCAAAACATGAGTATCTGCCACGTCACAGACGAAAGATTTTCCTTTACGCGTAGAGCGTAAAGCTTGGGTGTCTACCACGTCACAGACGGGAGACTGGTTTTTATGCACAGAGCGTAAATTTTGGGTGTCTACTATGTCACAGACGGGAGACTGGTTTTTACGCACAGAGCGTAAAGTTTGATTTTTACGCACAGAGCGTAAAACTTGATTTTTACGCGCAGAGCGTAAAACTTGATTTTTACGCACAGAGCATAAAACTTGAGAGTCTACCACGTCACCGACGGGAGACTAGTTTTTATGCCCAGGGCGTATTACTGAAGTAGAGACTGCCTCGTCACAGACGGGAGCCTCCACAACGGGAGTAGGAACGATTCCTTTGCCTTCAGAGACAGCAGGGAGATCCGAGGATGCTTTGGACTTAGGAATCCAAACTTTTCGTGCCTTCCGCAATTTTTGAACATTGGAGCAGCGAGTACTACCCCCAGTTCGGAGCATTTCTTCGTAGGCAGTCTGGTCGGAGTGCACAACCAGAGTCTTCTTTGTCGATCCGACCGACACATTATCATATTAAGCAATTACCTTCTCATCAGAGGAGAAGGTTGTCCCCAACAGAGTCGCCATTTTGTTTCACTTAACAAAATGCCTAAAAATTAGCTTTTGAAAAAAACTAGAAAAAGTACAAAAGTATAAATTGTTCTGGGAAGTATTGCTATGGAAGTCTGATCTGAGAGCGATCACTTTGTTCCTTTGACCGTACGATGATGATGAAGAAAACTGCTCGAAGAAGACGAACAATCGGAAGAACTAAGTCACCAGAAAGGTATCGAGCAACGGCACTGATGGCACAGTCGAATGCTTTCTTGCTTTGCTTCACCCTGTTCTTGAGAAAAAGTTAAAGAAATGCTTCTGGGAATATCACTCTGAAAGTATGAGTTTTCTTAGAATTTCCTCTCCTGTATATTCTTTGGATCCCCTGATATTTCAAAAATAAGTCTATTTATAGACTAAACCCATTGTGCGTAAAAAGCAACCAAATTGGATCTTTACGCTAATAATTGTCACCCACGAACTTTACGCGTGATGACACGTGTCCCATGTAGAGCTTTGATCTCTACGCATGGTGACACGTGTCCCACTACTTCAATAAAATGGGAAGAGCACGTACACACGTCCCTCGATAAGTGTGGCATGAAAGCCACGTAAGCAGACCACGTTCCTATGTAGCCAGAAAAGATCGGGCGTAAAAAATAATCCAAAGTATATTTCCAGCGTAAAGTGGCAAACTGGGCGTAAAATAACCCAAAATAGACTTCTTGCGTAAAAGTGGCTGAAAAACAGCCTTGAGCGTAAAATTAGCTCAAATAAACTTTACGCGCACAACAGCTTTGAGCGTAAAAAACTCGAATAGCTTCCGTGCGTAAAAGAAGTCATCTCTTGAGCGTAAAGTAACCCATCTGCACACTAAACGACAGTATTGGGTTTAGTGTAAGTCAAATCCTCTCGGCTTCTGTGCAATCCTGCTGTCAGAAAATTATTGTGTCAGAACAAGAATCAAACACATTAAATGCGGCGTGACAGCCTGTCCTCCGCATAAAGTAGCTCGCGTAGAGAGTAGCTCGCGTTGAGAGTAGCTCGCGTAGAGTTTTATTCTGTTTGATTTGTGTAAAGTTTTCAACTTCTTTGACTTGGTCTATGAAGTACTTTTTATGCTCCTACAGAGGCTAGATGGTTATCTCTGATACACCTATTCGAGGCATTGACCCACACCCAATTACGGATACGTCTACACGCCTACATGACTCACATAGCACTACATGAGCCTATTGGTACCATGTGTAGATGGGCACCTGACATGTAACTTGATCTATCAGAGCAATGGGTACATCTCATGTTGGCTGATGTCCTATATGCAAACTGACACGCCATATGCATACATCCAAGACCCCTAACGTAGCTCTGTACACACAAAGACTCTCTATGGTTTCTTCCTAGGAATTAATTCGAATACCTATAACATTGTTAGGAATAATTCGAGAATATGATCAGATCTCTGGTAGTAGGTGATTGGTTAATCTGATTTGAGGGTAGAGGGTTACTTGCTAGAAGTTGATAGCTAGTACTCGATTATCCGCCTAGGGTTGTCTCGACTTGGTGAAGAATAAGCAGTGGCAGGTCTAGGGTTTGGGGTTCTAGAGAGTTTTCGAAGTTTTGTAGGGGATTGAGCATCTGCTCTTATACCCATGCTTCAAATTCTCAGTGGATAAGGAGAATGAGATCGAATCAAATTTGATTCAATCTGCTCCTGGCTGTTTGGGAAATTTAAATTTGAGAGTTTTCCAATTAGCCCCCCTTCTTTAATGGGTTTGCATGCACTCACCTTGTGAGTGAATCTGAGTATGGTATTAGTTCAATTTTTTTAGAATTGGTTAAAACATATATACAAATATATCTATAACCCTATGTACATATACAATATATATTAAAATCCTATATCATAGTTATTGTAGCTTATTTTTAATCTTAATTTATATATATATATATATTTATGTATAAGGAATATAAGAATACTCCCATATTTATTGGTCGATTGGAAAACTCTAGCAGTTACTATAAATTGACTTGTATATAAAAATTATCAATTTAATAGCAAAAAATTAAAAAAAATATTTTTAACTCTGGGCTTTACAACATGTCTCGAACGGACGCCAAGTAGCCTTTACATCCGGAATACAGCATCCTCCGAGCAAAAATTGTCGAGATCATCATGTAGGTCGGCGACGCTTCACCACACGAGTAGCAGAATTTGGGCACTCCATGTATGCAGAAGGTGACCTTCTTTCCTGCACAGTTGATGGTGGCATTGTAAGCGTCGAGTCAATCCATTTCCAGTATGATGTCGTAGTCCTTAATATCTAGAACTATCGTATCAAGATACACCTATTTACCTCCAATAAAGATGATTCCGCCTCTACAGCCTTTGTGTGTAAGTAGTTGAGTGCCCGGTGGAATATTAACACTAAGGTTAAGGCCTAGATGTCATGACCCGAACCTGTTTTTCGGGACGCGAGTGCGTGCGCAAGCCAGCCTACGCCGTGGTATCGACCGTAGAATGTTGTCTAGACCATAATGCTCAAATCATAAAAATTGATCATAATTATTTTCTTTATTTCTCATTCACAAATACTAAATGAATTTACAACATTTAAAGTTTACATTTGAAGAAAAGTACAATACATCTCAAAATCTAATACAATAATTTTAAACATTCTAACTAGCTTCTAGGTTGACCTCAACATATACACACGTATCTCCCCAAGAATCCGATGCTAAATGGTAGCCGTGACTAATTTGTAAAATATTGGTTTTCAGTCAGGAATGGAATGAGTACAATTCAAACATGCAGTTCCAAATATATGATAATGACTATAAAAACAGGGTATAGAAAATGACATATATGATGAAAGAAATAACTATAAAATATGTCATGGAAAGTATGGTGAAACAGTTAGTCATGAACTATAAGGAAACGTAAAATATAGAACAAGGAAACATAACCATCTACATGATTTTGAAGTACACCTTTTAATATGTGATCAGGCTGGTCTACTACACCGTACGGTCTACATAGGATTTGCATCCTCACTGTCTACATAGCATGAAATAAAATACGGTCTACATTGCATAAAATAAATCATGGTCTACGGGGTTGATCACATATTTACTTAGCATGTACTTCTCCACCCGACTACTACACATGATTAGTCACAACAATAAATCACGAAACACAGTAAAATAAAACATGGTATCATGACTAAAATCCATATGATACTAACTCGTGTACCAAATGTGTCAAAAATCAAATATGTATTAGTAATCATGTAATTATAATAATTAACAATATTGGAAACAAAAAAACTTTACTCACCTGGTGTCCTGAGCTGCTGATAAAGGTCTGGTAAAGCAAAGAAAGCCAACTTTCACAAACGTCATCAGATGCTGAAATAAACATCGACTGCTGTGCGTGCATGGGCAGAGGCTTGGATGTTTCAGATAACCTTATGACTTAAGGCATAGTCATAAGGTTATCTTAAACACAACATCTAATAGAGTACACAGAGAAATTAAACAACACATTTGAGACAGAAGAAACTTTCTTTTCATTGATAATAGACATCATTTACAAGACTCTATTATAATCCTTGCCGCGTGGGCTTATAACATGACTCGATTACAAATGAACGCTGATGAGATAGTTATTCCATACATTACATCCCTATTTACAAGCAAAACATTCAAAAGACCTGCTATCGTGGGGAGTTGAGACATCTTTCTTCTGGACTGAATATGGAGTCTTCAAAATGATCAAAACAAGCCTTCAATATAAGAACGAGGCCTCAAATTAACTTGCGCCGCCTTAAGTTTAGTTGGTATGCCCTTCTTGGTTTGGGATACCTGTGGAGAGCAAGGATAGTATGTTCACATCTACTGGTGCATGGCTAATTAAGTACCATGCTCTCATTTGGTTGAAGAAATTATATGACTTAATTTGTTATCTTTCTAGCCATCCTAATGAATTTCAGACAAGCATATGATAGGCATAATGTAAATTATGCTAGAACTTACCCACGGCAGAGTGTGCCGTACAATGGGAGACTTATCATGTTCTTTCCTGTCAATTGTTATCATTTACTAGCATATTGTGTGCAATTTCATATGTGATGGTCACTGACACCACAGGCCATCCTGGACTTGTAGCTTTATTAGACGGGACCCTTTCAACGCAAGTAGCGAGCCCCACTAAAAGTCTCCACATAACCCATGCTAACATTCCATACAGCTATACCGTGTTTCTCTCTAGGCCGAATCGGTCCTATGGCCCCGGAGTGCCGTTCGAGAAAACTTTTACCATGTGCACAAGTTGTCCAATGATCATGCTAGACTAAACGAGTTACTCAAGCATGGTCTATATTATAAAACATAACCATTTTTATCGTGTCATACCTTATCGTGGCATCATTTTAATCAATGTGTCTATCTTTTGTTTAACACAGTTCTATTCATGAATAACGTAGCATGCAAGTAGCAGTTCTATGGAATAAGCAGATGTGTCCATGCATTTGCATTTAACATTTCATTCGCAATGATGTTATCAATTGATTTAGGAAGCAAGAGGGTCAAGGGAGACAAGGGTCACCCACTTACCTTGATTGTTTGATTGAGGCAAGAGACTCATTGGCTACGCTAGACGGCGCCTTCGCGATCACCTAAAATTGCAGAAGCAACTGATTAGAACACTGTCTCATTCAATGAGTTCGATACAAATGCGGAGTTCGAAAACACAAGATATAAAAACCATCGAAAACATTCAAGAAAATGCATTTAGAAAACCAAAGCCAAAGAAGCAAGTACGGCATAAAAAGCAGAGCAACGAGAGGTCTCTCCTAACACAGCCGCAGAGTCCATCCTCGAGGCACAACCCACTGAATATGGGACTTGATTCCGAAAAAGCCATTCCATAACGAGGAAATGATCTTAATTCAATCAGTCTCGTTCAATTGATTCAATCGATCCCGATCAATCGGTCATGACTAAATCAATAATGACAGTGTTCCTCTCTCGCGCACCCCTTGGACGGGAAATGGGGCACGTTTAGGGACTGGACACTACATCATAATCAAAGTAAAATAAAATATAATATTAGACGAATATAAAAAGATATGAACTAAATATATACATGAAGTCTTGGAGAAACAATCATTAATCCTCTATCTAATCTATGAACGAGCTCAGCAAACCTGGAGAGATCACCAGGTCCTCAGAGGGACGTAGCAAGATACAAAAAATATACCAAAATGTAACGATATAAAATATGCAGGAAAAACAAGAAATAGTCATGAAAGAATCAACTAAGACACAAGGAGACTAAGACACAAGGAACCAAGACATAAGGAACCTAAGGCACTGGCATGCCATTCTAGTCATAGCTAACTGGTCAATCCTATATACTATAGTCAAGACAACCACCCCCAATCTATAGTATCTCAATCGTAGTCAAGGCAAGCACTCACAATCGAGATTGTAGCCATTCCTAGTATCAAGGTAAAATAATCCTATAGATCGTAGTCAAGGTAAGCACTTACATTATATAGAATGTCACAAGTCAAATCCTACTCAAGTTAAGTCATGTCAAGTCAAGAGAATAGTAGTATAGGACTAGATAACTACATTAAGGGACACATATGAAACTAAAGTAGTATAATAGATAATGAACATGTAACAGAAATCAAGAACGTGCATGTAAACTAGAAGTTTGATAAAGTAAAACAAGAAAAAGGGTAAAATAGAAATCATGAATATAACAATATGAACAAAAAGGGAACAATAGAAAAGCAATGAACATGTACATAAATATATTGTATAAGTTGGCAAGGTATACTTGCCTGGAGGTAATGCGTAGAACCAACAATATCCAATCAATCAATAAGCCATAAAAGCCAAACTCCCGGAAATGTCTCTGGATGCTGAAACAGACATCAACAACATTTTTGACATAAAAAAAATGTCTAAGTTTGACTACCCATAAATCCAATTCTGGACACATGGACAAAACGATAATTTTGGATCAAAATAATGTCCGTCGTTAGATCCGCTTTGTACCAAAAAATATGCCAAAACCTATGGTCTCTAAATTTAACAAATTATATACCGACGAGTCCAGTTTTTTGATACGAACCTAATAGTATGTCCAAGTTTGGATTCCGATGAATCGTGCACAAAATTGTCTGTTGAGTAGGATCATGAGCCCGCCAAAATAGCGTTCCGGTCAACCTTCTCAAAATCGACCAAACTTGGCTCACGGGACCAGAAAAATGATACGAGTCCAATGGCACAAGTTTTTTCACGATGTGACGAATGTACACAAAGTAATTAGATTTTTGCAAATGGGCCGATACGGTGTACCTCGACCGATACGTCTCGAATTCGTCGCGCAAGAGCAACCAATTTGCGTTCCATCAAAGCCCACACGTCTGCAACATCCGTACGTCGCGCAAGAGCAACCAATTTGAGTTACATCAAAGCCCACACGTCTGCAACATCCGTACGCACCTTTTTTTGCCTTTGGGTTACGACGAAGTCGTCTGGTTTGTCGGGAAGGACCCCGTATCGGAAAATTTTTCAAGTTTTAAAAACATATTTCCAAGTTTTTTCTCAATTTTTAATCTGATTTCTCTTACTGTCTAAAAAACTAGAAATAAAACCAACAATAGGATTTCCATGGTGTTTAGGTCCTCCAAAACTCAATTCAAGTAGATTTTGAAAATCCGTTGGGGTTTGGCAGAATTTTGGCTTCCAAAACAGGGTCGCGAATTAATATTATGTTCGTTTTGAAACAGTTTTTTGCCAATTTTGGCATCAATTTTCTATACATATTGTTGGACTATACCCAAATCCACTTATTGGGATCTCGAGAGGGTTATATCGGTGCTCCTTATAAATTTATGGATCCCAAAACGGACGAGTATTCGAAAAAAATATGATGTAGAAGTGGAGTACCTGCAACTGTTGTGTTGCTGCTGTTTGTGCATTGTGGTGTGCTGCGGCCGGCCAGGCGGCTGTCTCCGGCGGCGCTATAATGGCCGAGGAGGTCGTCGAGGTGCGCGCTGGTGGCAGTGGAGGTCGACGTTGGTTACGGTGAGGTTTTGGCTAGGTTTTTCTCAATCCTCTCTCCCTCTCTCTCGAATATATATATATATATATATATATATATATATATATATATATATATATATTCGAGAGAGAGGGAGAGAGAGAGAGAACAAAAGTGGTAGGGGAGTCTGCTGTCAGATTTGGCCTTGGGTTATAAACTCGCGAGATTTTTATTAAAAATCTCGCGAGATCTTCACTGTTTTCTTTCATCTTATATATATATATATATATTTTTTTTTTCTTTCTTTCATCTTATATATATATATATATATATATATATATATATATATATATATATATATATATATATATATGTATATATATATATATATATATATATATATATATATATATATATATATATATATACATATATATATATATATATATATATATATATATATATATATATATATATATATATATATATATTTAAAATATATATATATATATTTATTTATTTATTTATTTATTTATATAAATACAGCCAAAAATTCAATAAATTTTCTAAAAATCTTTAAACTTAAAAATAACTTATCAAATATTTTTGGTGAAACTCTGGTGCAAAAAAATACTTAACATATAAAATAATATTTACTTTCTAGTTTTGCTATTACAAAAAAAATCATCTAATTAATTGCTAAGCTATTTAATAAATAAGAAAATGCTAAAAATATTTAATAAAAATTCTATAAAATTAGGGGGTTTATATTTAACAAATAAAAATGACAATAATAACATCTTTATATCCTAAATTTTTACTTACATGTATTTCATATATTATTCCAGAAAAACCTTATAATAATAATATTTATATATATTAAATATTTATATACTAGTATTTATGAAGGATGTCACATTTGACTGGTTTTCATATATAGGATACAGATATGGCTTGGCCTTCCCTAGCATGGCCAAAACACTAGTCAAAGTACACCACTACACTAATCGTGCCAAAATTTCTAGTCGATATGCATCTCAAAACTCAACCTTGACTAAGGCCATATATATATAGTATTAGGCTATTATAAATATAATCGTATATATACAAAAATATAATTAAATCTATTTGGCCCAAAATAAATTCAAAATAATTTACTAAGTCATGGCAACCTAACATGGCTCTATGAAGTGAGGTTGGCTAGGTTAGGGTCCAAATATATTTTCTAGTCAAATCGAACTCAAAAAGTCAACCAATGAGTCTCCTGTGTCATTCGTAAATAAATAGCACATGAGAACTTGATTGAGTGGTACACCCTTGGCATGTATGTCGTAGGCTCAAAATAGGTCAAAACCATATATCGGGTTAAATGGTTTTGATCGATGTCGAGTTTCGAACTCACGTTGGAAGTTAAGTCTAGAATTACGGTAAACGATTAATTGACCTAAATTGACCCAAAGTTGCACGAAGTCAAAAAATGTTAGGGAACAAGTTTGGAGGGGACATGATATATCAAATTGATGGTGGACTTGTCTACTTCAAAACTCATGAAGGACGTTTCGAAAGATTTGCGCTTCTTGTGCTCCAAAAATCAAAGCTATGAAAAAGTACATCTATAGTCATAATTAAATATAAAAATACATTTTAATAAAAAAAATTATCTAACACAAATAAAAAAGAATTTCCAAAACTTAGGGTGCTTACAACTAGTATTCATAAATAAGTCATGGCACAAAATGATCATACAGTCACAAATCATGATTAAAAATTACAAGGTACGATCATAATGATTATGGAATCACGAAATTATAACATATGAATAAAGAGTACTATATGTAAGGTACAAGTTTCACAAAATCATATTATGCTAACAACACAACAATTTAGCAATATTTAAGAAATGGGTAACATAGGTATAGAGTACTTGCCTTGGGTAGTTGTTGTCGATGTGAACGATACAAACTTGTCGACACGGAAAGTATCAAAAGCTAACGACCATAATTAATCCCAAAAAGTAAAATGATTAAGCTGTAGATCATAACTTCCCAAATAATTCTGAGATGATCATAGCAAAGATATTCTAAGACTGCCCGAAAATAAGAATGTCCGATATTGTCGTTAAGTACGAAGATCGCGATTTAGGTAGAAGTCCACATTCGATAAGACAAAATAAAACGTACGATTAGTCGTGATCATGCCCTGATCAAATAAGTCAAAGGGGAATCGATTAGGACTTAGTCATATATTATATCTATAATACTACTTTGGCAAGAAACTATTATTTAGAAAATATTTAGAATTTGTTAATAGTATTTAGAAAGCTAACGCTAAATAATTATTCAATCTAAAATTGTTCAAATATGAAGTTCTAGGCTATTAATTCTATTTATCGTCTTTTAGGTCATTTAATTAGGTCACTTGATTATTAAATTTAGGGTCAAGACCCATTTGCAAGAATAAATTAAAATGCACCTTTAAGGCGTTGCCTATTTACTAATAAATCATAATTTATGGCTAAAGACACAATTTAGAAAAATGACTAAATATGTAGGGCCGTAGGCCCATTTGGTTCTACTAAAAAGTCCAATCAAAATGATTAACTAGAAATGTTAGGCTAATAATAATAAATTTATAATATTCATACTATTTATTATTTAGATATTTTAGGGCTAAAAGCCAAATTTGGTAATCTAGCTAACAATGTAGCCTAGTAGCCATTTTGGAAAAAAAAACATAAACAATATAGGGCTTAAATGCCCAATTTGACTATTGAATAACATTGTAGGGCTTAAAGCTCATATTTGATGCATATGCATACATTATTCTTGGATATATAATCATGCATAGAACATAATATACATATATCATGTGAACAAGTATAAATATTCATTATATATATATATATATATTGTTGGCCCATACAGCCATAGTCTAAACGATTTCGATAATTGACTTAAAACTTTGAGCATGATATGAAAAGAAACAAACGATCGTCGATTTTGTCTCAACTAATTTTATAATTTATTCTGTATTTTCTATTTATTTGAGTCTAGAAAATTGTGCGTCGGGATCACTAGCATTTAGAAGTTTATCCTAAACCAACACAAACCTATCTTTGATCCCAAACCAAACCAAAATCCAAAAACATTCCTGAACCAAAAATATCCTGAAAATCTAGCAATCGAACTCGGTCCCCTAGGAACACTCCTGGTCAGCAGCATTCACTAGTCTTTTGGATCTCTAACGTTCAAAATTTGAATGTTAACCCTACCAAGTTCTATCCGAACTCTGTCCTAGAAAATCTTATAAAAATAGAAGAATTTCCTATTTATATTCCCTCATTCATTCTTCATCTTCTTTATATATTCCAAAGCTTCCTATCTACTTAAAGAGCTTCGATATTCAAATCTCCAAGACAACTCCTATTTTTCTAAGTGTCGGTGGTTTTCGATTAGGATTATTCGAGTTTTACAAGCTTGACATATAAAAGCTTTCTACAAAAAGGTGCTTAAAGTTTGTTCATGGGCTTCGGATGAAAATACGACGGTGTTGAATTTGGCGTGTTTTTCCAAGTAAAGCATGCGGTGTAATCTCTATTCAAAATAGTGGATTAAAGCGAGCAAGAGTTCTTGCGAACTGGACTAGTCCTCTCAGAGGGAACTAGTATAAACCTTGATGTCTGTGTATTTCTTTCTTGCCTCTAGTTACGTATTGCTTTACTTCATTGCATTAAAGTTTTATTTATATATTTGCCTCACCTGCTTAGTTTTAATTTGAGAAATATTTTTTGCTGTATTGTATTCACCCTCCCTGTAGAGGTGTCGTCGATCCTACAATTAGTATCAAAGCACGATTTCTCTCTAGTTGGATTTAATCTCCTTTGAGATGTGGCATCATTATATCCAAGCAACGGTGTAGGCCAATCAACAAATAGGCCACCCCTATTTGATGGCACAAACTATACGTAGAAGACACGTATGAGCTATTACCTCAAGTCACTTGATTTCAATTTATGGTCAATTGTCATGAATGGTTACATGAAACCACTACCTATTCAGGTAGAGGGTATTCTAGTTGAAAAACCATTTGACAGCTATACCGACAATGAAAAGCAACAAGCCAGTCTTGATGCAGAAGCTATTAATGCTTTATTCTGCGCTGTAGATAGAACTAAGTTTAACAGAGTTTCAATATGTGTCACGTATCATGAGATTTGGAAACTTCTTGAGGTTACTCATGAAGACACTTCACAAGTGAAGGAGTCCAAAATCTTACGACTAACACAAGAGTATGAGGCATTCAAAATGAAGCCTAATGAGACTATTACAAATATGTTTACTTGGTTTTTAGATATCATTAATCCTCTATCTTCCCTTGAAAAAGAATATAGCAATCATGAGAAGATTCGGAAGGTACTTCGCGGGCTAACCAAGAACTGGATTCCTAAAGCGCCGGCCATTATTGAAGGAAATGATCTCACAACGATGACTCTTAAAACCCTTATGGAAAAGCTTATGACGCATGAGCTAGACCTTAAAGATTTCGAAGAGTCAGCACCAAAAGAGAAGGCCATAGCATTCAAAGCTAACCACAAGACAGCCTCCGATGACGAAAGTGAGACAGACAGCTCAGACAACGAGCAGATGGCCCTCATGACAAGGAACTTCAGAAAATTTCTTAGATATGAGAAGTCAAACAAAAAGAAAAAAATTTCAGAGACGATGAAGAACCTATCTGCTTCAGCTGTAAGAGAACATGTCACATCAAAAAAGATTGTCCTGTTGTAAGAAAGGAAAGCAGGCATAATTAGTCTAGCAAAAGAAGGACTTCGACTAGAAACTATACTAACACTAGCATCTGGTCTGAAAGCGAAGCTAGTAATTCTGAAGAAGAAGAAGAAGAAGAAGAAGAGAAGCCTCACAATACTGCAAATATTTGCTTTATAGCCACAGATGCTAAGGTAATATAGAACCCTCTCTATGAAGAATTTACTTTTGATGAATTGTCTGATGCTTTCACTGATCTATTAGAATATCAGAGAAAAATGATGGATTTGTATAAAAGTGCGAAGAATGGGCTAAAATTTGTACAATTTGAGTTTTCTAAGCAATCTCATATGCTAGAAGATATTAGAAATTTTTTTAGTCACACGGATGAGACTACTTTCTTAAAGTTAAGCTTACATGAAAATCTTGAAAAGCTTGAGAAAGCCAATCAGGAAAATGTAAAACTTAGCGATCTCTATGAACTAGAGAAAAAGAAGTACAACATTGTTGCTCAGAGAATAGATGCACACACGGCTAAGTACAATGAAGCCCGTGACATCTCTAAAAAGTTAAAGATTAAGCTGGGCAAATAGGTTGTCAAACCTATAACTCAAGTGAACACAAGTTACAAGGCTAAGCACAAACACAACATGACCAACACTGCTAGTACTACCAAAAGCCGTACATATATGTATACCTTTCCACACAACAAAAAACACACACTTCTTCAAAAACACATATACATGATCTTCGAACTACACCTAGCACTAACACGTTTGCTACATGTCATTATTGTGGTATAAAAAGACATATCACACCAGTATAAGATTAGAAAGCTAGTAGATTTGAATGTGTAAGTATGGGTTCCAAAAGCTAATAAATCAGGACCCTCAAGAAAGTAGGTACCAAAGATTAAATCTTCAACTTGTGTTGTAGGTGGACCTTTCTCCTCCCACTAAAAGCAAGTAGATCCTCGATAGTGGTTGCTCCAGACATATGACAGGAGATAACACATTGTTTGCAACTCTATCGATGAAAAAAGAAGCCTATGTCTCCCTCACCCATTATTAAAGATGTATGTTTAGTAACAGAATTAAAATATAACCTACTAAGTATTAGTCAACTGACTGATCATGATTATGGAATTAATTTTGTTTAGAATAAATGTTTTGTCTATGATAAAACTTCTGGAATAACTTTCTTTGAGGGAATAAGAGAGGAGAATATATATATATATATATATATATATATATATATATATATATATATATATATATATATATTTATATATATATATATATAATATTTGTCAGAAAGTACTAAAAATACAGGGAAGTGTCTATTCATGACTCAAGACGAAAGCTGGATATGTCATATGCGTCTTGGACATACGAACATGGATACTATTGCAAGATTGTCCACAAAGAATCTGGTAAGAGGCTTACCTGATATTACATTCAAGAAAGATATTGTATGTACAGAATGTGAAAAGAACAAGGCATCTAGATCATCTTTCAAATTAATAAACGTTGTAAGTACCTCTAGACCATTGCAATTATTACATATGGACTTGTTTGGACCAAGTAGAGTCGCCAGTCTTAGCGGTAAGCTATATGCTTACATAATAGTTGATGACTATTCATGGTATACTTGGGTTTACTTTCTTACAAATAAAAGTGAGGCCTTTTTTGAATTTGTATCTTTTTGTAAAAATGTACAAAATAAGAAAGGATTCATGATTACTCGCATACAAAGTGATCATGGAGGAGAATTTGATAACCATGAATTTAAATCCTTCTGTGATTCAAATGGATTATCACATGAATTCTCTTGCCCCATAACTCCTCAACAGAATGGCGTTGTGGAGAGGAAGAATAGAACTCTTGGCGATATAGCCAGAGTTATGCTAAACCAGCATAATCTTCCAAAATACTTTTGGGCTGAAGTTGTCTATACAGCATGCCATGTTTTGAACAGAGTTCTTATTATACCAATCTCTAAGAAGACTCTATATGAATTATGGTTTAATAGAACTCCTAACATCAGCTATTTCAAGGTCTTTGGTTGCAGATGTTTCATCTTGAACACAAAAGACAACTTGGAAAATTTTGATGAAAAAGCTGACGAGGGCATATTCTTGGGGTATGATGCAAAGAGAAAAGGATATAGGGTATTCAATAAGAGATTACTGGTTGTTGAAGAGTCAATAAATGTCATATTCGATGAGCTGAATAGTCAACACAATGATGATAGTGACAATGAAGAAGAAAAAAAACTCCCTCAAACAGAACATCAGAATATGCACCATCCTCGTCCTATCTGGAGAGTCTGCCAAAACGATTGCGGTTTACACCAGATCATCCTAAAGAACTGGTAAGAGGTGTTGTATCAAGAAATATAAGTACTCGCTCAAGCACAAGAGATATAGTTGCTAATGCTGCATTTATTTCCAAAATAGAACCTAAAAATGTTTTAGAAGCCTTTTAATGATGAATTTTGGATTTCTATAATGTAAGAGGAATTAAACCAATTTGAACGAAATCAAGTTTGGGAACTCGTTCCCAGACCTATTGATCATCCGATCATTGGTACCAAGTGGTGTTCTAAAATAAATTAGATGAGAATGGTTCAATCACACACAACAAAGTAGCTCAAGGCTATAATCAAGAAGAACGCATTGACTATGATGAGACGCATGCTCCAGTTGCTAGACTAGAGTCCTTTTGCATGTTTTGTGTTTTTGCAAGTTTTCATGGTTTTAAACTTTTCCAAACGGATGTCAAAAGTGCTTTTCCAAATGGTTTTATAAAAGAAGAAGGTTTTTGTAAAACAACCTCATGGCTTTGAAGATTTCAAAAATTCTGATCACAAATTCAAGCTTTGTAAGACTCTCTATGGTCTCAAACAAGCACCTCGTGCATGGTTTGAGCACCTTAGTTCTTTCTTGCTTGAACACGGTTTTTCAAAAGGGAAGGTTGACTCTACTATCTTTATAAAATCTTTAGATAAAAATATTTTATTAGTGCAAATATACGTAGATGACATAATTTTTGGATCAACTAATGAGATGCTATGTAACGAGTTTGCTAAGTGTATGTAGAGTGAATTCAAAATGAGCATGATAGGAGAACTAACATTCTTTTTCGGGCTACAAATCAAGCAAAGTTCACAAGGGATATTCATCAATCAAGCAAAGTATACAAAAGACTTGCTAAAGAAATTTGATATGGATAACGTCAAACCTATCAACACACCTATGGAAACGTCTACAAAGCTTGATATAGATGAAAGTGGTACACCAACTGACGTACGTAAGTATAGAGGTATGATTGATAGTTTACTATACTTAACTGCTAGTCGACCTAACATTCTATTTTATGTATGCTTATGTGCTAGATATCAGGCTTGTCCTAAAGAATCACATGTGAGCACCGGTTAAGCGTATCCTGCGATACCTTAAAGGTACTTTGACGACTGGTCTTTGGTATCCCAAAACCGATTGGTTTGACCTGATAGGTTACTCGGACACGAATTCTGTTGGATGCAAAGTCGATCGTAAAAGTACCAGTGGCACATGTCGTTTCTAGGAAAGTCATTAGTCTCCTGATTTTCTAAGAAATAAAATTATGTTGCATTATCAATAACCGAGGCTAAATATATAGCTGCAGGATGTTGTTGTGCTCTGATTTTGTAGATGAAACAAACTTTGGAAGACTACCAGTTATCATTTAACCACATCCCTATTTACTACGATAACACTAGTTTTATTAATCTCACGAAGAATCCTGTATGTCATTCTCGCACTGTAACACCCCAGTCCCAAAATAGTAGGACTAGAAACGTATCATGCCAGCTGTACACATACGAGTAAATATACGACTCGTATGTACACATAAACTGTAAATGTAGAAAGCCAAGACACTAAATCTCATCCACGAAAATAAATAATAATATAAAAACAATTTTGAGTTTGTCATGTACACAATAGTGGGCGGAGACAAATCCACTACCAACTAAATTAAATATAGAAAAATATATAAGGAAGAATTTAGCAAGCGAGAGCAATGGCGAGTCCAAGAGCAATCATCACGAAGGAAGGAAAACATGGCCTTAGCTAGAGCACCTGCAAAAATCATGAAATACACACCTGGAGAGATCACCAGGTCCTCAGAGGGACGTAACAAGACACATAATATCATGCCAATAAACTGAATAATAAAGCTCAACAGAAAAGTATGCATGAGTAAAGGTTCCTAACCATTCTATGTGATATGCACTGTGAGGACAATATTCTATAAAGGGGATGTAACGGATTCACGTAAGCAAGTAATAAAGAGTGGCCGTCAAGTAGCGCTCATACGAGACGCTATCGGCCCGGGCAGAAGGTAGTGCTCATAAGAGTCACCCTCGGCCCAAAATGTGTGTAAAAATAAATGTAGCCCCTACGCTAATAGCTGTCCCCTCCCCCCAATGATACTATACATGTGTCGACTCCACGATACTGTTTAATCCTTAATAACTGCCAAGTCTTCTACATAATCTATTGGCATTTATATCCTAACGCACGGCCTGTACGCACCAATGATCAGTCAGTACGCAAGTCCGTATCTATATGCGACTCACAACTCACACACAATTCGTGGCACATCATGACAGTTTATGAGATGCACTAAACATACGGTGGTCCCTTAATTCTAAGCCAATTGCAGAAAGTATAGTAATTTACAACTACATAGAGTTTTGAAAGAACAACTTGAAAATAAACAAAACATGCATAATATTGAGCAGGAATTTAAATAGTAAAGGCAAGGTGTCTTGCCTGGTGTGTCGCCTGGTGTGGTACAATGATCTAATAAGTCATATTTGTCCAATAGCCATGGTCGATGAGTAAGGGTCCAAATCCACGAGAAAATTAGAAATATAATCAGTCATGATCAGGATAGGTAGATAGTGAGAATTTGAGAAAAAAATATATATACTACTTTTAGAAATTATTTATAATCCAAAAATATATATTTTGGTCGTTAAATAGTTTTTAGAAAAATTACTTTAAAGCTAAAATTTATTTTTAGGCTAAAACTAAGTTTACCAAAAAAAATTATAGTCATCGAAACTATATTTTATTAGTACAAACAATTAGTTGAAAAGTCTAGGAATCAAGATATAATTTGGTAAAATTTATTTTTATAAATCAAAATATTTTTAGAAATATAAAAAAATCTACGAAAATAATTTTGGGCAAAAACAATATCATATGAAAATCTAACCTTATATTTTTTTAGAATTTACAAAAACTAACTAGATATGCGAATATTATAGTTTTTAAAATAAAATATTAAAATTGGTTCCTACTAATAATAATAATCAAAATAATCACCACTCTCCCTTTTTTATAATAATGATAATAGTAATAATAATAAAATTAATAATAATAATAATACTACTAATACCACTCACTTATACTGCCATTCCCCCAAATATACACAGTGAGAGAGAGAGAGAGGAAGAAGACTTTGGGAGAGGGTCTCACCGGGGGTTCGACTGGAAGGGGCGGCGGCCGGCTGACAGACGCCGCGGTCGGAGAGGAGAGAGGGGTGCGGATCTGCTTGGGATGGCTCGGGAGGAGGCGGCGCGCGGGCTGACAGGCGCCGCGGTCGGAGAGGAGAGAGGGGTGGCGTGTGCGGGCGGCCTCTGGCCGATCTAAGCGGCGGTGGTCGAGAAACGTCGGGATGCGGCGGAGATGCTCGTCGTGCGACGGCGGACGCGGACCTCAGCAGCGTAGGCGGAGGAGCGGTGCACCAGCACATCGGATCAAGGGTTTTTCGGCTGGGGGCTCTACGCGGCACGACAGTCGGTGCTACTCCCGCGGAGGTCGGCGGACCAGAGGGTGACGTGCCTGCGACGGTGCATCTAGGGCACGGCGGAGCAAGCCGGAGGGGACTTGGCGTTGTGGCTGTGCCGAGCACGGCGGCGGCGCTGGGTCGCAGCGGAGGAGGAGTGCTTTCCAGCAGCGACCACTGTGAAAGCTCGAGGCTGGTCGCCGAGCGGTACGGAGAAGGCCGATCGTCGGGGCTGGTCTCGACAGGGAAGGACATGACGAGATCGGTGGCGATGGGCACTGCGAGTCGAAAGAAGGTGAGTAAGTCCTTCCTCGGTTCTTTTCTCTAGATGTGGTTCCGACAAGGGGTTTTAGGAATTTTTGGTGGTAGTGGCGGTGGGCGGCTGATGGTGGTGATGGGTTGGTGTAGATGGTGGTTGTGTTTTGCGGACGGGAGGGGGTTGTCTCTGAGTTGATGTCGGAGATGGGGTACTGGTGGGTTGCGGCAGGGTCTGGTCGTCGGAGCCCAGTGGGGTCGGGCGGCTACGGCCAAGCGACGACACAAAAATTGGTGGTAGAGGGTGGTGGTTGTGAGGTGGAGTAATGGCTGGTTGTTGGGTGGCCGAGGTCGAAGGGGTGGCCGGGATCGGGAAGATGACTGTGGTGGTGGTGGTGGCGGTGCCTGGGGAATTCGACAGGGAGGATGGAAAGGAGAGTGCGCTTGGCTGGAGTTGGGTTGTGTCGGGATCGACGGATGGTGATGGTGTCCGGGAGGTGATGGACACGAAGGTGGTGTATCAAATGTGTCCGGTATGTCGGACACGAGGAGAACAATATATATGTACTTGAAGGATATAGTGGATATGATCTGGACACAGACACGATACACAAGTTTGGATGGTTGTAGAAATTCATCGAAGAAAGAGAGGGTAAGTACCTCTCCTTTTATAGGAGGTGGGAATCCCATTAAGATAAGGATTGGGAGGATTTAAATCCCATTTAGATAATTCAAAAATCAAATCTAAATTAAAATCCAATTTAAACCTAAATAATCTAAACTCAAATTAAATATAAATTCTACCTTTAAACTTTTTAAATTAAATCCATAAAATCAAACCAAGATTTAAAACGGCCACAAAAATTTCCAAATATATTTTCCAAAAATATCAATAATAATAATTTCGAAAATAATAAATGTTTTTAAATATCTTTTGGAATAATAAAATATTAATATCAATAAATTCGAAAAAATAGAATTATATATATAAATCTTAAATTTATGTACCTCGTATGAAATGAATATTTGTATAATACCTCCTTTCAAAATTACTATTTATAAAACCTTTCATAATGTAAAATAAAGAGTTGGAAATTCCAATATGACGTATTTTACAACTTTAAATAATCGAAAATATTTATTATTTATTATTTGAAAAAGCAAGCTTCTAAAAATGTTTTACAAAAATATGTACCTCGTACATATTCGCACTCGACGAGCAATTTACGAAATACGCCGTTTGCGTACAACGTACAATACGACTACACGACGTACAATACAAAAATTTTAAATCAGTACCAAAATTGATAAAAATATAGTAAAACAAATTTAGGGGTTTTACATCATATCCAACTTAGAAGAATTTCGTCCTCGAAATTTAGGAATAGTTAGGATAGGTAGGGTTGAGGCAGTAGAAATTTGATCAAGTTAAAAGGCATACAATAAAATTGATTTTTCGAATAATCGAATATTACGATAGCTAGGTAAATGAATTCATGGGCATGATTTGGAAGGTATCTCATGACAACTATCAAATTCGATCAACAAAAGGTGTACTCAAAATAGGCAAGAATCACTTCCACCCTGATCTTACAATATATTCAAAATCTAACTTGTTTTCGATATTGCCATAACTCTCTGCGTAATCATCGAGGCCTTTCTATATTCAATCTTCAAAATTTAACTTGTGTTTTTGCTATTGTCATAACCATCGATATATTCATCAATGTCTTTTCGTATTCAACCTTTCGTCTATTATTCTTCACAAAATTTTATAATCCACCCTCTCTTTTTTTTTTACCTCCAAAGTTTACTCACAAAATCCTGAATTCCCACTATATTTATATATCGAATCCGCTATCCGAACGATCGAAATTGGATAAGTCCAAAAATAAATTTAAATTTTACTTCTCTCCATCATACATAGTTATTTTCTCCAAATAGATTTCGCCATTCATACACTCCTCAAAATAGATATTCAATGAATCTCTATCCTTCTTTTCCAACATAAATATGCGCATTTCCTCAAGCTTTAATTTCCTTAGAATTCAAATTTCAAAATCATTAATCAAGATAGTTGAAGTAAAAGTCAAACTCTTCTAGAAAATTTAGATTTATTTATCAACATAAAGAAAATTTTATCCCTTATGCACCAAACATAAACTTTATTTCAACTTTGGATTAATCTCAAACCTTTTGGCACTTGCAAATATACTATCCTTTGATCTTTTCAAACATAATATCACACCTCTTAATCAAATAGCACATTTAACTAATGTCTCATAATCACGTATCATTTTACTTGATTAAGCCACTAATCTCCTTTATGATGCCTTCCAATCTAGCCCTTGTCTAACCAAAGGGTGTCATGATCACATCTTTATCTAAGCCCAAGGAATCACAAGAGCAAGGTTGCACGAATAATAGCAGAGCAAAGTAAAATTTTCGAAGAGAAAATCAAACGATTTAGAAGAAAGTATTGGTTAGGCTCAATGGTCGCGACAGGGTTTGGATAATAATTACAAATTTCTGCACGAAAATAAAATTTAAGGGCCTAAGCGATTTAAGATAATGCACAAAAATAAAAGGCACGGGTTAACAATAAGCACAGGCTAAGCATTTAAGGAATTAAGTAGAACACTATCACATATCGGGTTGAAGGAATTGAGTCGATATCCATGGTCGGTAATTATATGGTATCATGGTAAATGTTACAGTTAGCTTATTCGACCCGAAAGTCGTATCAAGAAATTAGAGTACAAGAAGATGCGTTTTAGTGGGACATGATATACCTACATGAAGGTGGGCTTGTCTAGGTCTTGCATATGGGATTTGTTGGATGGAAAAGTCTAGTATTGTGCTCCAAATATCCAAGTCACGGTAAAGTACACAAAAGAATTTAAATAGAAAGTGGGAGTTCATGAGATAATGATTAAAAATAAATGACCAAGTTAAAGCATGAAATAAAGATAATTCAATTTCTAGTAGATCAAGGTAAAATAAGTTAGGAATGCAATTTCTAGAGATATGATAGCCACTTAGATGAAGTACGATCAAGAAACAATCTAATCATTTCTCCAGTTTCAAATGGTTAGAAAGTCGCGATAAAATCTAGGTTTGAGGAAATGTCGAGTGAGTCAAGATTGGGATATCTTCACAAAGTTTGGCAGATGACTTAACTACACCCGAGTATATACAACTATCATGGCAATTAATGAGGAATACTTGTATCCCATTAGGGTGACTTGCTTGCTTCTTGGTCCTCTACCAACATGTGATCTAATTTCAAATTTCAAGTTCCTCAAAAGTTTCGAAGTAAAAATCTCAAGATAGTCCATCAACTATTTAATCATAACTTAAAGTTTAATTTCCTTAAATAAATTCCAAATAACCTTCATCATATCTAATGCAGCACAACTAAACTTTCATAATAAGCTATCACTTTTAAAATTTCTAATTCTCCAATGTACCTCGAGATAACTCTTAGCCTATTTTATTATTCGCAAATCATGTAACTCAAATTAATCTTCTTCTTTTTACCAAAATTTTAAATATCCATAATCAAGGCTTTAAATTTGAAATCTAATTAACTTTTTTAAATCATAGATCATATGACACAATTTAAAATTTGAATTTTTTTTTCAAAGTCGCTTTCATATCCTCCAAGTATTTAAATAAAATTTTACCATCATTTCTTCAACTCAAAATTAAATAAACTTATAAATCGTACGACTCAATTTTAAACCTCAAGCTCTCTCAAACTAAACTTTCGTCTTCTCTAGTTGTCTAAAAATCATAATTAAAACTCCTTAAATAATCTCGAGATAAACTTTATAATATTACAATCCAAACTTTTAAAGTTAACCGTAAATCATGCGTCACAACATAAAAACTTAAGTTATTTCTCAATCAATTTTATATCCTAAATAAATCATAACTATTTCACCATTTCAAAAAAAAATTCATAAATCAAAATTTTGTTTTCTCGATCTAGCTATCCTTTTGTGTATACCACCTTGTAATTCTAACTTATCCTTTGAAGGCGGTAATATGCTACTACCCAACTTGAAATTAACTAATCCTTAAGATCATATCTCTCGAAAAAATAAATGCCTTTATACTCAAATATAACCTTAATGGATATTATTTGTCAATATAATCTTTCTAGCCATAGGGTTGACCAATAAGTATATAGTAGTGTAGTCATCTTCCTATCAAGTATAGAAATAAGGATTACGGTAGGAAGAGCTCAAGCAAGATGCAAATCAAGGAGGTCGAACGAGAGTTCGGAATTTGAAGTCAAAAAAGGGTGTCAAGTAGGTGGATGAGATTCTAGACTCTAATCCTATATTGCAGGCCCGTTTGGTACAGTCATGTAACCGAAACGACAAACTTGACCTGCATGGGCCACCACAAAAATATGTAACGCCCTAGTCCCAAAATAGTAGGACTAGAAACGTATCATGCCAACTGTATACATACGAGTAAATATACGGCTCGTATGTACACATAAGCTGTAAATGTAGAAAGCCAAGACACTAAATCTCATCCACGAAAATAAATAATGATATAAAAGCAATTTTGAGTTTGTCATGTACACAATAGTGGGCGGAGACAAATCTACTACCAACTAAATTAAATATGGAAAAATATACAAGAAAGAATTTAGCAAGCGAGAGCAATGGCGAGTCCAAGAGCAATCATCACGAAGGAAGAAAAACATGGCCTTAGCTAGAGCACCTGCAAAAATTACGAAACACACACCTGGAGAGATCACCAGGTCCTCAGAGGGACGTAACAAGACACATAATATCATGCGAATAAACTGAATAATAAAGCTCAACAGAAAAGTATGCATGAGTAAAGGTTCCTAACCATTCTATGTGATATGCACTGTGAGGACAACGTTCTACGCAGGGGCTGTAACGGATTTACGCAAGCAAGTAATAAAGAGTGGCCGTCAAGTAGCGCTCGTACGAGACGCTATCAGCCCGGACAGAAGGTAGTGCTCATAAGAGTCACCCTCGGCCCAAAATGTGTGTAAAAATAAATATAGCCCCTACGCTAATAGATGTCCCCTCCCCCCAATGATACTATACATGTGTCAACTCCACGACACTGTTTAATCCTTAATAACTGCCAAGTCTTCTGCACAATCTATTGGCAGTTATATCCTAACGCACGGCCTGTATGCACCAATGATCAGTCAGCACGCAAGTCCACATCTATATACAACTCATAACTCACACACAATCAGTGGCACATCGTGACAGTTTATGAGATGCACTAAACAAACGGTGGTCCCTTAATTCTAAGCCAATTCCATAAAGTATAGGAATTTGCAACTACATAGAGTTTTGAAAGAACAACTTGAAAATAAACAAAACATGCATGATATTGAGCAGGAATTTAAACAGTAAAGGCAAGGTGTCTTGCCTGGTGTGCCGCCTGGTGTGGTGCAATGATCCAATAAGTCTTGTTTGTCCAATAGCCATGGTCGATGAGTAAGGGTCCAAATCCACAAAAAAATTAGAAATATAATCAGTCATGATCAGGGTAGGTAGATAGTGAGAATTTGAGAAGAAAATATGTATACTACTTTTAGAAATTATTTATAATACCAAAAATATATATTTTGGTCGTTAAATAGTTTTTAGAAAAATTACTTTAAAGCTAAAATTTATTTTTAGGCTAAAAATAAGTTTACCAACATAAATTATAGTCAGCGAAACTATATTTTATTAGTACAAACAATTAGTTGAAAAGTCTAGGAATCAAGATATAATTTGGTAAAATTTATTTTTATAAATCAAAATATTTTTAGAAATATAAAAAAAATCTACGAAAATAATTTTGGGCAAAAACAATATCATATGAAAATCTAACCTTATATTTTTTTAGAATTTACAAAAACTAACTAGATATGCGAATATTATAGTTTTTAAAATAAAATATTAAAATTGGTACCTACTAATAATAATAATCAAAATAATCACCACTCTCCCTTTTTAATAATAATGATAATAGTAATAATAATAAAATTAATAATAATAATATAATAATAATAATACTAATACTAATACTAATACCACTCACTTATACTGCCATTCCCCCAAATATATACAGTGAGAGAGAGAGAGAGGAAGAAGACTTTGGGAGAGGGCCTCATCGGGGGTTCGGCTGGAAGGGGCGGCGGCCGGCTGACAGGCGCCGCGGTCGGAGAGGAGTGAGGGGTACGGATCTGCTCGGGATGGCTCGGAAGGAGGCGGCGCACGGACAGACAGGCACCACGGTCGAAGAGGAGAGAGGGTGGCGTGTGCGGGCGGCCTCTGGCTGATCCAAGCGACGGCGGTCGGGAAACGTCGGGATGCGGCGGAGATGCTCGCCATGCGGCGACGGACGCGGACCTCAGCAGCGTAGGCGGAGGAGCGGTGCGCCAAAGCTTCGGATCAAGGGTTTTTCGGCTAGGGGCTCTACGCGGCACGGCGGTCGGTGCTACTCCCGTGGAGGTCGGCGGACCAGAGGGCGACGCGCCTGCGACGGTGCATCTAGGGCGCGACGGAGCAAGCCGGAAGGGACTCAGCGCTGTGGCTGCGCCGAGCGCGGCGGGGGCGCTGTGTCGCGCCGGAGGAGGAGTGCTTGCCAGCAGCGACCACTGTGAAAGCTCGACGGCTGGTCGCCGAGCGGCACGGAGAGGGTCGATCGTCGGGGCTGGTCTCGACAGGGAAGGACATGACGAGATCGGTGGCGATGGGCATTGCGAGTCGGAAGAAGGTGAGTAAGTCTTTCCCCGGTTCTTTTCTCTGGATGTGGTTCCGACGAGGGGTTTTAGGAATTTTTGGTGGTAGTGGCGGTGGGCGACTGATGGTGGTGATGGGTTGGTGTAGATGGTGGTTGTGTTTTACGGACGGGAGAGGGTTGTCTCTGAGTTGATGTCGGAGATGGAGGTGCTAGTGGGTTGCGACGAGGTCTGGTCGTCGATGCCCAGTAGGATCGGGCGGCTGCGGCCAAACGACGACACAAAAATTGGTGGTAGAGGGTGGTGGTTGTGAGGTGGAGTAATGGCCGGTTGTTGGGTGGCCGAGGTCGAAGGGGTGGCCGGGATCGGAAGATGACTGTGGTGGTGGTGGTGGTGGTGGCGGTGCCTGGGAAATTCGACAGGGAGGATGGAAAGGAGAGTGCACTTGGCTGGAGTTGGGTTGTGTCAGGATCGACGGATGGTGATGGTGTCCGGAAGGTGATGGACACGAAGATGGTGTATCAAATGTGTACGGTATGTCGGACACGAGGAGAACAATGTATATGTAATTGAAGGATATAGTAGATATGATCTGGACACGAACACGATACACAAGTTTGGATGGTTGTGGAAATTCATGGAAGAAAGAGAGGGCAAGTACCTCTCCTTTTATAGGAGGTGGGAATCCCATTAGTATAAGGATTGGGAGGATTTAAATCCCATTTAGATAATTCAAAAATCAAATCTAAATTAAAATCCAATTTAAACCTAGGTAATCTAAACTCAAATTAAATATAAATTCTACCTTTAAACTTTTTAAATTAAATCCATAAAATCAAACCAAGATTTAAAACGGCCACAAAAATTTCCAAATATATTTTCCAAAAATATCAATAATAATAATTTCAAAAATAATAAATATTTTTAAATATCTTTTTGAATAATAAAATATTAATATCAATAAATTTGAAAAAATGGAATTATATATATAAATCTTAAATTTATGTACCTCGTATGAAATGAATATTTGCATAATACCTCGTTTTCAAAATTACTATTTATAAAACCTTTCATAATGTAAAATAAAGAGTTGGAAATTCCAATATGACATATTTTACAACTTTAAATAATCAAAAATATTTATTATTTATTATTTAAAAAAGCAAGCTTCTAAAAATATTTTACAAAAATATGTACCTCGTACATATTCGCACTCGATGAGCAATTTACGAAATATGCTGTTTACGCACAACGTACAATACGACTACGCGACGTACAATACAAAAATTTTAAATCAGTACCAAAATTGATAAAAATATAGTAAAAAAAATTTAGGGGTTTTACACGCACTAAGCACATAGAAATTAGACATCACTTCCTTAGAGACCATATATTACAGGGAGATATAAGTTTAGAATTTGTTGACACTGAGCATCAACTAGCTAATATCTTCACTAAGCCCTTGGCTGAAGATCGTTTTAACTTCATACGAAGAGAATTAGGAATTTTGGATGTTGAAGTCATATCATTAAGTGTTAATTAATTAAAATTCATAATTCATAGAAACTATTTTGGTTATAAGCCGAAAGGGCCCTTCTGACAAAAAGACGTAAAAGTCTAAGCGACACAGTGCCAAGTGTCTTCAGACTACCGCTAGTTGGGATCCGGCCCCTATAGCTAATCCAAAATATTCTATACGGTTTGTGTCTTTTGGTTCATTAATATAAATTATATTTTTTCAACACAAATATTTCTAAGTCATCTTTGCATTTATGTTAAAACCATATCACAAACTTTCCAAGTCTGTCCTGATTACCCATAGACCAAAATCGATCAGAGTTCTAGCCGAACTCGAACCGAACTCGATCTAGTTTAATCAGCACAAAAGCTGGAATGTCGGGTTCTCCTCTATTTAAACCCTAAAAATCATCATCTTCCTCACCAATCCACCCAAAAATCTACCAAAAACCCTAACCCTAACCTCTTAGTTCTCCTTTCTCCAAGCTTCTCAAGCTCTCAAATCTTGGATTTGGAGCTTTCTCAAGGTTTTCTTCTTTTTCATTGTTCAGTCCCTCCTTACCGGATGGTGATGTCTTTGATGATTTTATTTTTGTGTCACAAGATGGATCCAATGAATGGTTTAGTGATTTTCCATCAAAGAAAGATTTGTTCGAGTAATCATATTAATTTTTCTTTGTTTTTCGATCACATCAATATTTTTGAACACTTCGAGTTACTAGATTTAGTTCAATCTAGTTATCCAATTTATGCTAATGCTATTCGCATGTTTTATTGCAATCTTTCTATCACAAAGGGCACGATTAATCAAAAGTTTGCGAAATTGAAATCGAGTTTGATTCTGATGATTTAGCAATCATGTTTCACATTCCCAATACTAGGGAAGCAGTAGTTTATATTACCTTGGTGTAATTTCCAGATGGTACAACTTTTGACTCTTTTTGTGACTCTTTATATGCACCTAACCCTCGCCCTCAAGGCACTATTCGTCCTAGACACTTAAACAACTACTTTTATGATCTCCATAGGATGATATTTTCTGCTATCCTTCCGAAGAGTACTTCCACTGATGAGATTTCCTACAAGGAACTATCTGTTATATATTATCTTCACTTCCATGTCCCCTTCAGTCTGCCTAAGTTTATCATCGCCGCTATGGAAAAGTATCGCAAGAAACCACGACGTCTTCTCTATGCGATGTATCTGCCTATCATCTTTCAGTACTTTGAGGACACTTTGGATGACGGTGCTCAGGATGCTCCTCCTGCTTATCTTTATGAGCATTGTCGTCCTACAGTTCTGGCACCTCATCCATCTCTAGTTGACCCATCAGCTACTGACTCCCATCCTTCTCATTCTTCTGGTGGTGTTACTCTTGAGTCACTTCAGGCTCTCATGATGGATCAGTTTCGGTCCATGGACTTCTGTACCACTCTTTAGCTTCAAACCATATCTAACACTGTACAGGATATTTCCTACAGCTTTACTCACAACCCTGGTGGTCATATTCCCATGGTTCGTGATCCCACATTAATTGGATATCGCATTGATGATCCAGAGGCTCAGTGATACTTTGACCGTGCTGCTGCCTATTATGATCCCTACTGTTCTGCTGAGGTCAGTCCTTCTAGGACGACAGGTACTGATGATGATGAGGAGGAGGATGACGACTGAGGATGTTTCCTCGTGATAGAGCATTACTAGTTATGTTTAGTTTTCTGCTATGTATTAGTGATAAATGCTTCTTTCTAGCATTATCAATTTGGGCTTGTTTGGCTAGACTTGTATGCACTTTCTACTATTTCAGTTTATATAACAGTTTTCTATTTTTCAACACTATGTATTATTATATGTTCAAATTTCTTTTCTCATCTCTATTTGTACTGAGTACTATTAGATCGTTATGTCATTTTGCTTATGTGACAAAATGGGGAAGTAATATGATTCTTAAATAGTAATATGGATACTTACTTTATCATCTTGTTGATTGTTATGCTATCTGACTAACAAGTTTGAAGTTAGCTCTAAATTTTTTTGGAGTTTTTGTTTTTTTTTAGACTTTACAGATATTCAGCCTATCTGCTTTGTTACGGGGGAGTAACAAGACATGACCATACGTTACGGGGAAGCAAAAACATTATACTAATGTTCAGAGCCAAGCTACTTCCATACCTTCCGTACCGCTCTTCTTTCGAACCGAGCTGAACAGTTTCTTAAGTATCAATCGTAGTTTTGTCAAATTATCAAAATGAGAGATATTGTTTGCCCACACAGCCATGGTCGAACCGTTTTCAATAATTGACTTAAAACTTCGATCTCGATATAAAAAGAAACAAAAGATCGCAGATTTTGTCTCAACTGATTTTTATACTTTATTTTGTATTTTCTTTTTATTTGAGTCTAGAAATTGTGCGTCGGGATCAATGGCATTTAGAAGTTTATCCAGAACCAACACAAACCTATCTTTGATCCCAAACCAAACCAAAATCCAAAAGCATCCTGAACCCTAAATATCCTGAAAATCTAGCAACTGAATTCGGTCCCCTAGGATCACTCCTGGTCAGCAGCATTGTAGGCCTTAAAAATGAAAGTCACGCTAAGTTGATCAGGACAAAGTCCAAAAGTCACGCTGAGTTGATCAAGACAGTGTCTAAAAAGTCACGCTGAGTTGATCAGGACAATATTTAAAAATCACGCTAGAGACAGCTCATTATTTGTCAGAGTGTCATTATGACTGACAGCACGACAGTCAAAGAATGTCTCCTCGTATGCCACGTATGCACGAAACTCGAGAGATCACAGACGACTATTGCGTGACTTTTGAAATCTTCTTCAGCAAGACTCAGTCTTCACCAAGTTGGTGTACCAAAAGAGCTTATTGTCATTTAATGCGACTGACAAAACGATCATTGTCAGAGATTTTGTGTCAGTCGAGGCACGTCGAATCAAGACAGCTGGCAGTTCTGCCTCAATCTTGCGTATATTTTGAGCCTTCTGGCTCAAGTCTGCGTATATTTGAACTTATATGTTCCTTCCACAAGTCTGCGTGTATTTTGAGCTTTCTGTCTCAAGTTTGCATGGATTCTGAAGTTTCATGCCCCACGTCTGCGTGGATTTTGAAGCTTTCTGTCCCAAGTCTGCGTGGATTTTGAAGCTTTTTGCCCCAAGTCTGCGTGGATTCTGAAGCTTCTTGCCCCAAGTTTGCGTGGATTTTGAAGCTTTCTGACCCCAGTCTGCGTGGATTGTGTCTTCAACAAGTCTGCGTGGATTTCATCAAATTGGAGTACGTGGCAGCCATGCCACTGATCTCTCACCCGCGTGTCCTGTAACTTGCACACGACTCATGCATGATTGCCATGTGTCCAACAGTTACAGGCCACGTCCAGTAACTGCTCATAACCTTGTATATGTTAAATCCTGCATGATTTTCAACTAGGCACAGGCTGTGAAGACAGTTATCTTTTCAGTTATTTTTGACTCTATAAATAGAGTTCTTTTTCTCATTCATTGTACAGATACATAGTTATCTAAATTACTGTCAAAATTTTGAGAGCTTTTCTTCTTCGTATCGTCCAAGGGATAAAGCGATCGTCTTCTAGATCGGATTCCTACAATTGTAATTTTCCCAGAAACATAATAAATAAAGTGAATTTATTTATGGAAAACAAATTGGCGACTCTGCTGGGGAAAACCATCTCCTCTTCTGAGATGGCAACAACTCAATACGATACTTCGTCAGTCGGCTCGACGAAGAAGGTGATATCGATCCAATTCGATCAACTCGCCTATGAAGAAATACAGCGGGCTAAGGGTGGCAAGCCCACTTCAGCCTCCATCACCACTGCCAAGTCGAAGGGACGATCTGTCTATGTCCCTAAGAATCTATTGGCAACCAAGGGTGAAGTTTCTGCCACAGTGTCTACTCCTAACACTGGCAAGGACTCTACTTCAAGCACGCACACTCTTGTGTGAGTCACGCTGACAGCACTGACTCCTTAGTCAAGCCTGTTCCAGCGTGTATTTCTAAATTCAAAAGTCACGCTGATAGTACTGGCTCCTTAGCCAAATCTGTTCCAGCGTGTATTTCTAAATTCAAAAGTCATGCTGACAGTACTGGCTCCTTAGCCAAATCTGTTCCAGCGTGTATTTCTAAGTCAAGTCCTTCTGACTCAGTGTGCGTACCAAAATCTGGCTCTTTAGCCAAGACTCTATACGCTGACAATACTGGCTCCTTAGCCAAATTGTCACCAGCAAACTCAAAGAAGAATAGCTCTTTAGCTATCTCTTCTTCTTTGCCAAGTTCTACTAGAACTGGGGGTGGTCTTGCTAGAACTCCTCTACACAAAGTCCCTTCGAAAAGAAATAACTCCTTAGTTGTTTCTTCTGCTCCTGTAGTCTTTACTTCAGGAACAGCTTTGACTGACAATTTTGTTAGTCAAAGAAAAGGAGATGGTCTTTTGACTACTCTTCCTTCTGGACATTCTATGTCTCAAAAATTGAATAAGTCTAATAAGAAACATTCCTTAATGTCTTCTTCTACGACTTCTTCGAATTGGGCACAGAATTTGTCTATGAAAGAGGGTCTGTTACCAACTCCTAATCAAGGGGGTGGTTCAACTCTTCCTTCTCTGCAAATATCCAGATCAACGAAAGGAAAACTTCAAGTTTCAAAAATCAATGTGTTACCTCCAACTGATCTAAGAGCAAAACTTAATCAAATCCGTTTGGGAAGTACTTCTGGTGTTAAGAAACCACACCAATCGGATATGAAAATAAAAGATTCAGATGCAGAGTATGCTAGAAATTATGTGGCTCATATTAATCACTCTCTATATAATCAAGAGCCATCAAGTCCCAAGAACCGGAAATATATTCCTAAAAATACACAAAGAATGTTTTCTGATGTACCTCAATCTTCACAGACAGATTTACGAGAACACCTTCAACAGAAGAGAAGAAATAATTCTGTGTCAATAGATCATGCTGAATGTGACTTCCAGCCAAGAGTCATAATTCAATGCAGATGTCAATCAATGGATCAGAACCATGTTGATCATGAGTGTGACTTCCAACCGAGAGTCACAATGCAATACAGATGTCAAACTAAACGACAATCTGTCTTCAATCGGATTCAGTGTGAACCCATGCCTGATGAAGATGAACCTCTGTTTGCTTCTATCAATATGACCTCTCAGGATACTGGGGGTAGAACTGATAGTCCAGATGGAGTATATAGAGGCACCAGATTAAGAGTCCTGGCTTCTAGTCAAAGAACTTCTATTTCTGAAGACTATTCTGAATTCCTTGGAGAATCTAACTTCCCACCTCTTCCTACTGGGGGTAGTTCTCCTATAAATGATTTTGATACACAAAGTAATGATTCAGAACAAACAACATCCACCAGTTCATCAATAATCCCTCGTACAGTCACAACTTATATGGTCAATGGGAATACTGATGAACCTTCTTCTTATATGACTCCTCAAGAACAAAGAATTGCTTCTTTGGAACAGCAAATGAAATCTATGGCTGATACTATGAAGTCGATGTACGAACTCATGGCAACCCAGATGCAAAATCGACAGACTGTACCAGAGGCCATACCAATTGACACTGGTGTAAGTCCAGTACAAGTTCCTCCAGCAGCACAATCCAATACTCCTGGACAAGCTCAACCAAATCCTAGTCTCTCCGGAGCTGGGGGTAGTGCTTATAATGCTGTTCCTCCTCCCAACTATTCTCTGCAAGCTACAACTCCACAATCCTCCGGAGTTGTTACTGAAGAATTGAGGAATCTCAAAACTCAATTTGAGGCATTCAAACAGAAAGATGGTTTACAAAGGTTAGGCATCAAGCAACCTTATCCGATAGAATGGAAGCAAGTATCGTATCCTCCTAAATACAAGCCTCCTACTATCTCATTCTATAATAGAACCACTTCATCGAGTCAATTTATTAATCACTTTGAAGTGATGACTGACCAGTTGCAACCAAGTGACGCCCTCCTTACTCGGGTATTTGTCGGATGTCTCAAAGGAACGGCTTATGAATGGTATAGAAGTCTTTCGGATGGGTGTATTACCTCATTTGCCGGTTTCAAACAAATGTTTCTTGAACGGTTCTATGAAGGGCTTAATGATATGACTATGTCTGCTCTTATAAGAATCAAACAGAAATATAATGAAACTACAGAGGAATTCATTGAATGGTTTCGAAGAGAAGCTCTGAAGATGTCTCTTGGAACTCCTGATGCTGTCACCATCGACACATGCAAATCAAATTTGTTGCCAATCATCAGCATGTGGACAGGATCTACTCAATTTTAAGATTGGCCTTCCTTCATAGTTAGTGCCAAGGCCGCAGAAATTAGTGCTGAAACCTTCAAAGGTTTAGGAGTGCAGATGACCCCCAAAGAAACAGGTCAAGGTACTAACAATAATGCTAAATCCAATAATCGCAAGGAAAAAAGAAACCCTTGAAGTTAATCTTCAAAGTAAAGATGCATCGACTGTTCAAACTCCTCCTGCCTCTACAACTCAACAACCAAGAGCACCTCGCCCCAAAGAAGAATACTCTTTTGATGACGACGATGTCCTTGGTATCTTTGAATGTCTGCTGAAAGGTACTAAAATACAATTACCTGAAATCAAGAAACCTGATGAAGCTGGTAAGACAGATCATCCTTAATACTGTCCATACCACAGAATATTGGGTCATACAATTCGTACATATTATGTACTGAAAGGAAAGATCCAGGAAATGATTAAATCTGGAGCTATCTCTCTTACTCCGAAAGAGAAGACCGTTACCTCAAACGTCGTCTCTATGCAATTCGGAGATTTCCCTCCTCAACTCCTTGAAAGTGGAATCATTCCTATTCCCAAAGTAACTCTTGACATAGTGAATATTCCTCTTCCACAATATGAAGGATTAGTGCCGATCACTATGGAAACAGGATAAATCATGTGGATACATCCTGATCTAGTGGCAGATTTTGAATCCCCTCCTCTTCAAAAGACTACTTCTCGAAAGTCCAAGAAGGCTGGAAAGATTAAGTCATGTTATATGACTTCTCTCGGGTCTAATCCTGACACAGAGCCAAAAGACAAAGAAGAAGCACTTGCTGGTGCTACTAGAACAGGGAAACCTTATCTAAAGGATTATTCAAAGGGTCCTGAGGATACTCATGATATCCCTCCTGCTGACAAAGTTGCTCCTAATGTTCCTCTTGAAGAAGAATCATCTATAGCACCTGTTCCTTCAACTGCACCAGTTGAACCTGCTCCTTCCAAGCCCACAGCTCTTGAGAAAGGCAAACAACAGGCTCGATTTGATAAACCAATCAAGAAGCCCCCTCCTCTTGGACTTCAGAAGCCTTATAACTTCGACATTCTAGCTCAACTTGCTAATACTCTAGCTAGAATGTCCCTCTTTGAACTTCTACGTCTTTCCAAAGAGACTCGGGAGACGTTAAGTGAAGCACTCCTTCAGGCTGACTCTTGTCTTGCATAATTAAAGAAGCCAGGTGAAGAACCTGCCACTTGCTTACATTGCAACAGTGTATTGGAGATTATCCCAAATATCACCTTTACACAAGACGACATGCTACTGGAGGATAATCGACATGATCGGCCTCTCTATTACACCGGTTATATCGATACGATGAAGATAGATCGTATCCTCATTGATCCAGGGTCTGCTATAAGCATAATGCCAAAGAGTTTGTTGGATGAACTAAAAATTCCTCTTCACAAGCTTTCCAAGACGGTTACTACTATCCTGGGATTCAATCAAAGCCGAAGCGAGCCTTTGGGAAAGATTCATCTCAAACTTCAGATAGGTGATTTCAGATCCAAAGTTACTTTCTATGTGATTGAGATCGTGGGATCTTACAATCTTCTTCTGGGGAGACCCTTTCTTCATGAAAATAATGTTGTGCCCTCTACTCTTCATCAGTGTTTTAAATACATTGACAGCAATGGAAGAGTTCAAAAGGAAGTTGCTGATATAAATCCCTTCCATGGGGTTGAAGCTTATTTCAATGATTCCCGGATGTACAAAGAAGAATATACAAGGGTGATACAAGCTATAGAGAAAGAGGATTCACAAAGTGAGACTTTAATAATCCCTATTAAAGGTCGAACTACTCAGCAACAATCTCCCAAACCCTCTGGAGAAGGTTCTTTCATCATTCCAGTAAGTGGACGGATCTCTCCATTACCTCAGTCGTCTACTCAAGATACACTGATCATTCATGTCAGTGGACGTACTACAGTTCCTGTATCTTCACATATGAAACAGGATACTCTGGTAATCCCTGTTGGAGGGCGGACTACTCTTCCATCTCAAGCTTCAAGGGAGCTCACCTCTTCTGAGCCATTTGTTATCGATCTTAATCGAAACAAAACTTCTTTTCGTTCTTCTTCTCCCCCTTTAGTCATTGATTTGGCTAAGATTTCTAAGGCTCAGCCTTCTTCCAATGTAAATACTGCTACTTTTAAATTTAATGAAAAGTCTCCATCTTTGCAGTATATTGATGTGTGTAATCTTGTTCATAGTTATTTACATTTGTTAGATGACTTGAGAACAATTACCATAGGAGTTGTACAGACTTTTCATACAGATGTATCCCTAGAATCAGTACAAACTTCATACTTTCTAGTTCCCAGTAGAAAGCCAGGAGACATTCCAATAGTCTTTTACAAAGGGCCCCAAAATCCTTCTAATCCTGAAGATGATGACAAAAACGATGATACTGGAAGATTACAACTACGTCGTTATAGTCAGCAATCTAAAGACATCATTAAAAATATGGGCTATGACTTCAGAACTGGCCTCAATAGTGGAAAAGGAAGAAAAATGCCTGTCCGAATTCCTCCTCTGAAATATGGGAGAACAAAATACGGATTGGGTTATATTGCTTCTACTCCTTTTATCAATATTGTCCATGAAGATCCCGAATCTGATGAAGATAAGAGATCTGATTCTTCTAGTACTACCTCTTGGGATTCTGATACAAGTATCGGTGACTTCTACTGCAACATTCTGTCTTCCAACATGGTCTCTATTGACCGTTCTAAAGAAAGTGATGAAGACGAAGACGAGTTTGAAATCTCACCTGAATCAGAACAATGGGCCCAAAGGTTAGATAATCAATGGGAGTTCCGATTCGAGCAAAAAGAACCTCCGACTGAAGATAAGCTTGTTCAAATAGATGTTGGTGAAGAGGGATCTCCCAAACCAATATTCATCAGTGAAAGTCTTTCAGAAACTGATAAGCAAGACATGATCAAACTTATTCGAGAATACATCGATGTCTTCGCTTGGAGTTATGAAGATATGCCAGGACTTGATCCACAAATCGTAACTCACAAGCTCAATATCATGCCGAATGCAAAGCCGGTCAAGCAACAACAACGTCGATTTCGTCCAGACATTATGGATGCAATTGAAGCTGAAGTCAATAAACTCATGGCCTCTGGGTTTATTAGAGAGGAACAACATCCCGATTGGGTGGCTAATATAGTTCATGTCCTTAAAAAGACTGGCAAGATCAGAGTTTGCATAGACTTCCGCGATCTCAATGCCGCATGTCCTAAAGACGAATTCCCTTTACCAATCACTGATGTTATGATCGATAACACCTGTGGGTTTGAACGGATGTCATTCATGGACGGGTATTCTGGGTATAATCAGATTAAAATATTTTCAGATGACGAGAAACACACTTCTTTCAGAACGCCGATTGGTACATACTGTTATACAGTTATGCCATTCGGTCTCAAGAATACAGGAGCAACTTATCAACGAGCTATGAGCACTATATTCCGTGAACATTTGCAGAAAATAGTCGAATGCTACGTTGATGATATTGCAGTCAAAAGTCGACAAAAAGAGGATCACATCCAAGATTTGAAGACTATATTTGATCTAATGCGTAAGCATCAATTAAAGATGAACCCTACTAAGTCCTTCTTAGGCGTCTCTAGTGGTAAATTTCTCGGCTTCGTCATTACCTCGAAAGGTATACACGTGGATCCCGAGAAGATCAAAGCCATCCAAGAGATGCGTCCTCCACGCACCTTAAAAGAGCTACGAGGATTTCAAGGAAGGATCGCTTATATCAGGAGATTCATCTCTAATCTTTCAGGACGCTGCAGACCATTCAATAAACTTATGAAGAAAGGTGTTTCTTTTGTCTGTAATGATGAATGTCAGAAAGCATTCGATGATATAAAACAATATGTGATGAGCCCTCCAGTATTGGTACCTCCTGTCGCAGGAATACTGTTCCTCCTATATACCCGAGCAATGAGTCATTCATTGGGTGCACTGCTCGCTCAAAAGAATAAAAATGGTCATGAACAAGCCATTTACTATCTCAGTCGTACTATGACCGGAGCTGAACCTCGATATTCATCGGTCGAAAAAGAATGTCTAGCCCTGATGTTCGTTGTCCAAAAGACACGATACTATATCATTGGCCAGACCATTCATGTCATCTCCAGGATCAATCCTATACGGGTCATGATGAAGAAACCCAGTGTTTTGAATTCTCAACTGGCTAATTGGGGAATCTTACATGCTCAATATGATATGCATTATATTCTTCGGAAATCAGTCAAAGGACAAGCTTTAGCTGATTTTCTCGCTGCTCATTCAATTCCAAAAAATTCAAAACTCTATGATGAAATTCCAGATGAAGTTCTAGATTCAAACCAAATTGCTGAAGACGATCCTACCTGGCGTATGTTCTTTGATGGAGCTTCAAGAATAGGTCCTAATGGTGACATTGTCGCTGGAGTTGGATCTATTGATCAACCATGTTCAAACAACGTTGCTGAGTACAATGCATTACTTATTGGTCTTCAGCTCGCTAAACATATGAATATTCAACATTTGGAGGCGTATGGAGACTCTAAACTCATTGTCAATCAGATAAGGGGCACTTATGAAGTTCGCCATCAAGATCTGGTTCCTTATCATAGATCGGCTATATCTATGGCTTTTTCATTTGAAGGGTTCTTCATCGAGCATGTTAGGCGAGCATGTAACACAGAAGCTGATGCTCTTGCTAATCTTGCGGCAGTATTGGCTATTCCGATTAGACGGTAACAGATGATTGTTGTCTGCAATCGAGAATTATTTTATCTCGAAAACAATCTAACTCTAGGACTTCCAGTGGATATTGAAGAATCATCATCTCATGATGTCAATACAACAAGAGGATTTGGGTTAAGCCGTAAATCATTATCATCTTCATCTGATTCTAGCATGGAATTCATCTTCAGTAATACAGCTGAGACTCAGAATACGGATAAAGATTGGAGACTTCCTTTCTTAGATTTTGTATTGTATGATATTCTTCCAGATAATCCGAGTGAGGCGGCATCTATCAGACGACGATCACTCAGATTCTATTACAATCATACAACAAAAACCTTATATCGTCAAGCTTATGATGGTTTACTTCTTCGATGTGTTGCCGGTGATGAGGCTCAACAAATTATACGCGAAGCACATGATGGAATTTGTGGAGCACATCAGCCTGGACCAAAACTTCAAGACCGTATTCGACGTATGGGTTATTATTGGCCCACTATGGTATCAGATGCCATCGAATATGCAAGGAAGTGTAAAGTTTGTCAAATCCATGCAGATTTTATTCATCAACCCTCAGAATTTCTACATCCAACGGCAACATCATGGCCCTTCGAAGCTTGGGGTATGGACATTATCGGTCCGATCAACCCGCCGTCATCAAAAGGTCATCGGTTTATTCTCGTAATAACCGATTATTTCTCCAAATGGGCCGAAGCTATTCCTTTATCAGAAGTCAAAACTTCTAATGTCATCAACTTTATCAAGCATCATGTCATCTACAGATTTGGTGTTCCCCGACGCATTATTCATGATAATGGACCACAATTCGTCAGCCAGAAATTTACTCGATTTTGTGACGATCATCGGATCAATAATGTGGCTTCTACCGCATATAATCCGGCAGCTAATGGATTAGCAGAGGCTTTCAACAAGACAATCATCAAACTCTTGAAGAAGTTTGTCTCCACTAACAAACGTAATTGGAGTGAGAAACTTGGTGAATGCTTGTGGGCTTACCGTACTACAGTTCGTAATGCTACTAAATGTACACCTTTCTCTCTGGTGTATGGATGCGAAGCTGTTCTTCCATTGGAGATTCAAATTCCTTCTTTAAGGATAGCAATCGCTAATGAACTTACTGCCGAGAATAATAATCGTCTTCGACTTCAGGAATTAGAAGCTCTGGATGAAAAGCGATTATCTGCTCAACAGAATATTGAATTCTGTCAAGCTAGAATTTCGAGAGCTTTTAACAAAAGGAGAACTTGTTCTAACAGTCAGACGTCCTATGACAATGACTCATATGAGCAAAGGCAAATTTGACGCAAAGTGGGAAGGTCCCTATGTTGTGAGCAAAGTTTTCTCAAATGGAGCTTATCAACTCTCAGAACTGGATGGTCGAAAAGTTATGATGCCTATTAATGGCAAATTCCTTAAAAAGTACTATGTATAAATACTTGTAAATCATCAGACAAATTCATGTTTATAAATAAAAATTTTATTTTTATTTTTAATCATGAATGATAGTACATGTTTTTAAGGAAGATCACTATCATCTTTCTCTACATTCGGACGCGGACCGCTGTCGTCCTTCTCGAAAACGCGATCAGCAAAAGAGTCAAGCAGAAAGTCCAGAATGTCTTGTGGTGGTTTGGGTGCAGACGAACCTTCGCCTGCTTCTACCTCCTTAGGCTGAACTGGATCGGTAGGGCGTTCTTCAGTGCCCTTCTGAACCTTCGGAGCGATTTCAGCCTTCTTGGATGCTTCTTCAAACGACATTTTTATGTTGAAGAGTAGAAGTGTTCGTTCTTGTCAGATTTCTGCTATATTTATAGGCAGGAATTCCTCAAATAATGAAGCAACACATTCATCCGACAGTTCGCCCGTTCATTAATGCTTGACGGTTCATCCGTTCATTTATTACATTCATCCGACGGTTCGCCCGTTCATTAATTCCTGACGGTTCATTCGTTCATTCATCCGATGGTTCGCCCATTCGTTATAATCCGACGGTTAACCCGTTCATTCATCATCACCTGACGATTCATCTGTTCATTTTCATTCATTTTTAACGGTTCCATCATTTGTCGGTTTTCCCGTTCATCCCACATATATTTACGATTCATCATCGTCCATCATCCATGTCAGTATCATGTTTTAATGATATCTAGTCTTTTGATTCTCGAGTCCAAGGATCATGAAAAATTGAGTTCGAAGATATTTTTATGTCTGAATTCTATTTTTTCCAATCAGTATTAAACTAAGATCATTTCTGGTTTAATATCATCTGATAGAATTACAAAGTTCATTTGTATATTCTATTCTATTGAAATGTGTCATGTATTATTTACCTCTGAACATATTTTCTATAGATATATCATTATCAAAACAGCAAAACCAAAAATCAGATCAAGAATTCTCATTTGCTTTCATTCAGAATCAAAACATGGAATACAAATGAAAATCAAAAAGATTCACTTATTAGGAGTTATTAACTCCCTGATACGATCAAGAACAGCATTCATTTTCTCTTCATGAGCTTTTTGAACTCTTTCAGCTGCTTCAACTGTGACATTTTGCTCATCAAAAATAATGATAGCAGATTGGATGCAGTTAACTTCTTCAATTTGTTCCGTCTGTATTTGCTCTCGCTCCTTTTGAAGAGTGTCACAGCGTTCGGCTTCAGAAATATAAGCAGCAGTAACTTCAGCTTGCTCTGTTTCTACGACAGTAATTCGCTCTTGAAGTCGAGCCAACTCTCCTTTCAATTTCTTCAGCTCTTCAGCTTTGGATGCTTTATCTTTCTCTAGAAGCTCTATTCTTTGACGAGTAGCTAATATTTCTTCACCTTTTTCTACTAATTTCTCAAAAGAAGAGGCAAGAAATGCTTCTAATGCAGCCTGCTGGGACTGGGCTTCATGTTCCAATTGACTGATTTCAGCCGCAGTTAAAGAATCAATGTCTTCCTTCTTAGTCTCCCAATATTTTCGGATAGTTATTTCCAACTCATCCAGGAGATGTTCGAAGAAGATGCACTGAGACTCGCAACCAGCATGTCACAACGCCATGAGCGGGAACTTGACCATAGTTCGAAGATCAGAAAAGGGCATAGCTTTATCCTTCAAGAAACGTCTGGTGTATGTATCTAGATATGAGTAAATGATCTCTGAATACATTCTCAGAGTTCTTGCTAGTCCAGTCTCGAATCCAGGAGTCGCTGTCATCATGGAAGAAGAAGCCTGAATGTTCTCTATCCTGGGAACAGAAGTGTGTGCGACTGGAGAAGTTGGCAAGTGTGAACTCCCTTCATCAGCATCAGCCTGGATAAGCGGAGCATGAGTTGAACTCATTGCTGCAGCAGTTCCTACAGTCAAAGAAAAAAAAATATATATCAGTATATAAAGAAAAATAAACAGCAGAAACAGAATTTAAAATAAAATTCTACCAGGTTGAGGTTCATATTCGATATGTGAAGGGAGTCTGGCATCTTCTCGTAGCTGGTCCATGATAGTATCCGACACCTGCTTCATATGGCTGCTTCCAGCTCCAGAATTACTAGCCGCTGGAGCATTGTTCGGAGATTGAGCAGACTCTTTGTCATCCCCGGCTTCAAGATGAGTCTCTGATCTGGAGTCCATTATATTCACATCCTCATCCATTCCTTGAGATGGATGAATCTCAGGAACAGTGATGACAGCAAGTTCAGTATTGGCCGCCGGTTCAGTCTCACCTGGAATATCAGTTCGAAGAATGATGTCTGTACAAACATTCTTCAACAAGTCATCAGCAGCTGGTAGCTCGGACGTTTGCACGTCTTCATCGCCTCTAGCCGAAGAAATGTCTTCTTCAACATGAGTTCCAGGAACTTTCGGCTGTTCTGTAACTTCTACTGGGGCGGGTTCTTCTTCAGAATAATCAATTTGGTCATCCAGTGCTTGAATGATGCCCTCTGTCCCATGCTCAAATGGGATCATCCTCGTCTCTGAGGGTTCAACAGCTACTCCACTTGTTGTAAGAGCAGTCATTTCCTGAGCTTGAATAGACTCTACCTCAGTATGTCCAGTAAAAGTTGCCGGAAGGTAAACTTCATCAGACTCTGTCTGCTCAGTAGAAGCCGCTTCATTAATTTTTGGCAAAACTCCTCCACTCATAATTGTTTCTAGGAGTTCATTGCCCTTCATTTTGCTGACGGACTTCTTGACATACTTGTCTCTCGACCTCCATATCAAAGGAGCGTCGTCTTCATCAGTCTCTTCGTCTTTATCGGCGGCATCATCTTCGTCAACTGAGATGCCACCTAAAGATGAAGTAGCAGTCACTGAGACCTTCTTCTTCTTCTTCTTAGATGTTGGAGACTTAGTACTCCTCTTGGAGACTGTCTCAGACTCATCACTTCTCTTTCTCTTGGAAAGGGATACAAAAATGGGCGGAAGAACTTCATAAGGAAAATTTCCCTCCTGGAATAATTCATATCGGGGCTCAACCTTCGTTGTCTCATCTTCGGGTTCCGGAGGAAATTGTTGAATAACAATTTTCTTCTTTGACCTCTTCGATGGAGCTGGCTCATCCTCCGCAACAAAGGTCTTCAGATTGAAACTCGGCTTGAAGGTGCTTGACGACACATAGAAGCGAGCATATGTATAAAGCATCTTCGTCCCCGAGCTAGATAAAGGATTAGGCATAGAGAATACAGTTTTTGTATCCCTAGCTGCAAAATATCTCCAGGCTCGAGCTCCGTCGATAAGCCCTCCACGAGCAGAAAGGCAAGTGGTAGCGTTCCCAACGTGAAGTTGGTCATATCCGAATTGTCTAGCAAATCGACTTGGTAAATATGGCTCCAGATACGTCATCTCTTCATGACGGTATACTAGATGAGACGGTCTGATTCTCTGCAACCATTGGAAGGCTACGTCATCTAGCCTGTTTCCCATATCTCCGTCCATCATATTTAAGGGCATGCTCTCATAGCCCAGTGGTGGGGGAACACATTGAATGGACCAATGTGATGCCCGATTCAGAATATTTCTGCATTCTGGAAGGGTGTGAACCTTCCAGAAAGTCTCTCCAGAGTACCTCTCCAGGAAAAGACTGCCACTCCCTCCTGCCCCTGGAGGTATCAGACCATCATGATGGAGGAGAAGCCAGCCATATAAATATGTGAAGGGCATCTCTATCCGTGGGAATTCTTCAGTCATCCTCCTCTGATCAGATAACATGTTGGTTACAAAATTCCGAAGACCTGCATTCAGTCTACAGGTCATCGCTGATAATAAGTCTAGCTTGTAACCATACATAAGGCGCACCGCTGCAAAGATAACGCCTCTATGTATCCTGTCTAAAGAGCTGGAGCCAGGAACAATGAATCTTCTTAACCACAGAGATAGGAATCCGGCCAAATGACCGTTCTTCGACAGAATCTTTCCGCTCTGTCTCACATAAGAGCTGAAGGTGGTTCCAGCTTTGAACTCGTACCAGTCTTCAGTGATCGTGAAATCCTTACAGTCATATTTCTCCAACAGAGAAATGATTTCACTCTCAGAGAGAGGTTTGAAGTTGCTAATCTGATACCATCTCTTCTCGTTTATTTTCTTCTCATCCTTGTCACGGTTCATGAAAAGGTAGGACATCCACTTCTAGATGTGGTTGCCAGCTTCATTTTTAGAACTCTTGTAATATAGAGTACATGTGCCAAAATGGCACATCATCTCTTCAAATAAATGTACCATCTCTGGGTTCTTCTCTGACAGAAAATTCAGCTCTTCTGTCGTAGGCACGTACTCCTCATACGGCAGCGAGCCTGAAGGCAGATGTGAGATGTATTCCATCTCATGAAGGGCGAAGCCCATCTCTCCTTTTGGAGTCATAAATGTCCCTGTCCTATGGTTATACCTCTCAACCAATGCCAGGAACAGGAAGGGGTTAGGCCTGAAGCCGTAGGATGAATTGACGATGGCATCATAGTGGTTTATCTTCTTTAGCTCAGTCTCAAAATTTTCCAAAGCCCAGTGTACCAAAGTCCTCCATCTCACATTCTCCTGATTCATTAAGCCGTTCATCCTCGATGTTGAATCGGTGGGGTAGAATGCATTCTTGTTCGCCATAAATTCGTTTATGAAAATGGGCATTCTGAATGGCATCAGTATCGATGAGTCTTCAGGTGGTATGCATCCAGGCTTCAAACTCCGAAACACTGATACATGATTCTCCGGGGTACTGAAGAATCCCTCCTTTCTGTAAATTATACGGCTTGCCTTCGCCTGTTGATATTCTGTTAGATGCCAGGACATCTTCCTGGGATAGCTGGCATGCATAAATCTCATGATTGATAAGCCCCTGGAAACCTTCGGCCAGTACATGGGCTGTTTCACATCACCTTCGAAGTAGAAGCACACCTTCTCTCTGATGCCCTTCGGCTGAGATTTCTGTGCTATGGCATCTCCGAACAAAAATGCTAGTTTCTTGTGGGATACCAAATCCAGACTCTGAAAGGGTTGTCCATTCATTAAGCAGAGTAAGGTTGTATGGTCTTGATTGGCCAATAATGATAGTCTGGCTTCTGGAAGATCAAATTGGAGAAATTGCACATGAGATAAATCATGTTTAAATGAGAAACTCAAGTGCCCTTCATAGTCTGCTTCCTCACTTCGGATGTTCACTACATAAAATGAAAGAAGACAAAGTCAGATATGTTTCAGTAAAATCTATATCTACAAGCCTCATGCGTGTATTACAGTATTTCAAAAGTCACGCAGACTTTAGACAGATATACTACCAAGACATGCTGAGTGATTTATTCACGCAGATGATTAATTCACGCAAAGTCCAGACAGATTAGGATGAAAGTCACGCATCATTGCCAGAATCACATTTAAGTGAAAATGACAAAAACACGCTGACAGATCAAGACCAATCTATCCAGAGGATGACTCTCAGAAGTCTGCGTGACTATTTCAACATGGACATTTCTGCCAACATGTGAAAAATCACGCAGAGTCATCATGAAAGCTGCGTGAATAATTCAACATTGACATCTCTGCCAACATATGAAAAATCACGCAGAGTCATTATGAAAGCTGCGTGACTATTTCAACATGGACATTATTGCCAACATGAAAAATCATGCAGAGTCATGAGAGCCATGCTCCTTTGCGTGAAAAACAGAGCTTCATAAACACGAAGATGTGAAGTATGGCCGACCCTAAAGAGGGAGCATACTTTATTAATATCCTTTGCCCTAAAAAGGGGGGATATATTTCTAAAGTTCATTATTTGTTTTAAGATCCTAAAATTTCTATGTGGAGTTCATCTTCATCTTCATCAAGTCATCTTCAAAACAGTTCGTATTCCCCCATTACTTACGCTGCAAAGGAGGATGCGTGACTTCGCGTCGAGGGAGTCTGTCAGTAGTGGCACGCGACGAAGTCGCAGGGGCTTTCCCCTTGGCCTGAGCATCAGCTTTCTTGGGAGCCATTACTGCTGAGAAGGAGAAGAAGAAGTCGGGGAAGATGAAGTTTGTCGGGGAAGTTCTCTTTTGTGGATTCTCTCTCTCTAAAAGCAAGTAAAGAAGGAAAGAAATGACTTATGGCTTATTTATAGGCTCATGAAGAATTCTAAATGGCACATCATTATTTGCCTCGATTTAGGAGTTTGATACGGGATCCTAACTGCACAGAATCCCAACAGTCCAATCATTTAGGAGTAAATATCTCTTTAAAGTCATCTCAGCGTGACTAAATTCATTTTATCATCTTGATTTCAAAGTATTTCGAAATAATTTATCATTTTTCGAAAGCTCTGAAGGGGGTTTTTGTAGGCCTTAAAAATGAAAGTCACGCTAAGTTGATCAGGACAAAGTCCAAAAGTCACGCTGAGTTGATCAAGACAGTGTCTAAAAAGTCACGCTGAGTTGATCAGGAAAATATTTAAAAATCACGCTAGAGACAGCTCATCATTTGTCAGAGTGTCATTATGACTGACAGCACGACAGTCGAAGAATGTCTCCTCGTATGCCACGTATGCACGGAACTCGAGAGATCACAGACGACTATTGCGTGACTTTTGAAATCTTCTTCAGCAAGACTCAGTCTTCACCAAGTTGGCGTACGAAAAGAGCTTATTGTCATTTAATGCGACTGACAAAGCGATCATTGTCAGAGATTTTGTGTCAGTCGAGGCACGTCGAATCAAGACAGCTGGCAGTTCTGCCTCAATCTTGCATATATTTTGAGCCTTCTGGCTCAAGTCTGTGTATATTTTGAACTTATATGTTCCTTCCACAAGTCTGTATGTATTTTGAGCTTTCTGTCTCAAGTTTGCGTGGATTCTGAAGTTTTATGCCCCACGTCTGCGTGGATTTTGAAGCTTTCTGCCCCAAGTCTGCGTGGATTCTGAAGCTTTTTTGCCCCAAGTCTGCGTGGATTCTTAAGCTTCTTGCCCCAAGTTTGCGTGGATTTTGAAGCTTTCTGACCCAAGTCTGCGTGGATTTCGTCTTCAACAAGTCTGCGTGGATTTCATCAAATTGGAGTACGTGGCAGCCATGCCACTGATCCCTCGCCTACGTATCCTATAACTTGCACACGACTCATGCATGATTGCCATGTGTCCAACAGTTACAGGCCACGTCCAGTAACTGCTCATGACTTTGTGTATGTTAAATCCTGCGTGATTTTCAACTATGCACATGTTGTGAAGACAGTTATCCTTTCAGTTATTTTTGACTCTATAAATAGGGTTCTTTTCTCATTCATTGTACAGATACATAGTTATCTAAATTACTGTCAAAATTTTGAGAGCTTTTCTTCTTCGCATCGTCCAAGGGATAAAGCGATCGTCTTCTAGATCGGATTCCTACAGTTGTAATTTTTCCAGAAACACAATAAATAAAGTGAATTTATTTATGGAAAACAAATTTGTTTTCCATAAATAAATTCCCCAGCAGAGTTTCCATAAACAAATTTGTTTTCCATAAATAATTTTCTAGAGTCGCCAATTTGTTTTCCATAAATAAATTTACTTTATTTATTGTGTTTCTGGAAAAATTACAACTGTAGGAATCCGATCTAGAAGACGATCGCTTTATCCCTTGGACGATGCGAAGAAGAAAAGCTCTCAAAATTTTGACAGTAATTTAGATAACTATGTATCTGTACAATGAATGAGAAAAGAACCCTATTTATAGAGTCAAAAATAACTGAAAGGATAACTGTCTTCACAATCTGTGCATAGTTGAAAATCATGCAGGATTTAACATACGCAAAGTCATGAGCAGTTACTGGACGTGGCCTGTAACTGTTGGACACATAGCAATCATGCATGAGTCGTGTGCAAGTTATAGGACATGCAGGCGAGAGATCAGTGGCATGGCTGCCACGTACTCCAATTTGATGAAATCCACGCAGACTTGTTGAAGACGAAATCCACGCAGACTTGGGTCAGAAAGCTTCAAAATCCACGCAAACTTGGGGCAAGAAGCTTCAGAATCCACGCAGCCTTGGGACAAAAAAGCTTCAGAATCCACGCAGACTTGGGGCAGAAAGCTTCAAAATCCACGCAGACGTGGGGCATGAAACTTCAGAATCCACGCAAACTTGAGACAGAAAGCTCAAAATACACGCAGACTTGTGGAAGGAACATATAAGTTCAAAATATACGCAGACTTGAGCCAGAAGGCTCAAAATATACGCAAGATTGAGGCAGAACTGCCAGCTGTCTTGATTCGACGTGCCTCGACTGACACAAAATCTCTGACAATGATCGCTTTGTCAGTCGCATTAAATGACAATAAGCTCTTTTCGTATGCCAACTTGGTGAAGACTGAGTCTTGCTGAAGAAGATTTCAAAAGTCACGTAATAGTCGTCTGTGATCTCTCGAGTTCCGTGCATACGTGGCATACGAGGAGACATTCTTCGACTGTCGTGCTGTCAGTCATAATGACACTCTAACAAATGATGAGCTGTCTCTAGCGTGATTTTTAAATATTGTCCTGATCAACTCAGCGTGACTTTTTAGACATTGTCTTGATCAACTCAGCATGACTTTTGGACTTTGTCCTGATCAACTTAGCGTGACTTTCATTTTTAAGGCCTACAAGCATTCCCTAGTCTTTTGGATCTCTAACGTTCAAAATTTGAACGTTAACCCTACCGAGTTCTGCCCGGACTCTGTCCTAGAAAATCCTATAAAAATAGAAGAATTTTCTATTTTTATTCACTCATTCATTCTTCATCTTCTCTATCTATTCCAAAGCTTCCTATCTGCTTAAAGAGCTTTGATCTTCAAATCTCCAAGACAACTCTTATTCTTCTAAGTGTCGGTGGTTTTTGATTAGTAATATTCGAGTTGTATAAGCTTGGCGTATAAAAGCTTTCTACAGAAAGGGGCTTAAAGTTTGTATGTGGGTTTCGAATAAAAACATAACGTTGTACACGCGGTGTAATCTATATTCAAAATAGTAGATTAAAGTGAGCAAGAGTTCTCGCGAACTGGACTAGTCCTCTCAGAGGAAAACTAGTATAAACCTCGGTGTCTGTGTATTGCTTTCTTGCTTCTACATACTTATTGCTTTACTTTATTGCATTAAAATTTTATTTATATATTTGCCTTACCTGCTTAGTTTTAATTTGGAGAATATTTTTTGCTGCACTCTATTCACCCCCCCCCCCCTGAGGTGCCATCGATCCTACATATATATATATATATATATATATATATATATATATATATATATATATATATATATATATATATATATATATATATAATCCTTTTACATATATATTTATATACCTATAACTTATTCATACATAGTACTATTACATATATTTATATATACTTTATACTATATACTAATACATATACTATTTACTTATACATAACTTATAAATGTATTATATATATGTATACAGAATATTGAGAGAGAGAGAGACAAAAATGAGGGAAAAGTCCAGAGTCTCATAGAGAGCAAGAGGGTTTAAGAGAGCAGGGGGTCTCACCGCCGGCGACGCGCGGCAAAGCTCGAGTACGTGTGGCTCGTCGACGATGGAGCTGCTAGCGGTGGGGAGATCCAGCGACGGATCTGAGCGGGCTCGGGGTCGTCGGACTCGGATTCGGGGTTCCTGGCTGCGCCGAGGAAGCTTAAATCTGGCGCTTGCCACAGATCTTGACGTCAGTGTGCTCGGAACAGGGCGGTGGCAGCAGTGTTGATGATGGTGGTCGTGTGGTTATTCTAGGTGGTGGCGGGTGTAATAAGGATAGTAGATGATGGTGGTGAGTGATGGTGGCGAGTGGTGGTGGTGGTGATCACCGGTGGGCTGGTGGTATTTATGGTCGATCGATCGCAGACGGAGGATGTAGGTGTTTGTTGGTGGCTCTAGTGGTGATAGTGGTGGTGGCGATTGGTTTGTTGGCCAAGGCGGTGGATGGTCGGTGGTTTGATGCAGCAGAATATGGCGGTGGCAGTGTGAGGGATACATGTAGAAAGTGGTGGTCGTGACAGAGAGTTGGTCGATGGCAGTGGTAGCGGTTGCTGCAGGTGATAGCAGCTGTGGTGATGGCAGTCAGCCACTGACCAGGGGTGGTACAGATGGTGCAGGTGGTGATGGTGAATAGAGAAGGGAGTTGGAATTAGGTGGTATGATGGTGGGGGTGGCTCGTGGTAATTTGGGCGACAGTGAGGGGAGAGGCGGTCCGGTCGGCCAATGGCCGAAGATGGTGGCCGGAGGGGAGAAGGCTCGGCTAGGAAAGGATTATGTAATTTAGGATTTTTGTAAAATTTGTAAATGTAAAGTTTTGTGTGAATTTGAGGATGGAGAATGCCCCATTTATAGTGTTGGGGTGCTTGGGGGCCAAGTTTGGGCCGTGTGGCACAAATATAAAATGTAAGGGGGAGAGGGCATTGAAGGAAAAGTGAAGAGTATGTGGAATGATCTAGAAGGATCCATGGCTTAGCTTGCCATGGATAATTAAAAACTACTAATTATTTAACTTAAAAAAGGTTAGTTATAACCATAAACTATAGCCCATGTGCCAGGGGCTATGACTAAATCCATGGATTTAGTCATTCCAGGACTAAATAAATCGTGACTAAGATTTAATTAAATTATGACGATAGAAAATAAATAAAAAGTGATTTGGCATTTTAAAAAATCTAGAAAATTTTTAAAATATTTTAGAAAAATTTTTATAAACTCCAGAAAATTTTGGAAGTTAAATATTAGAGGTTACAAATCTACCCACCTTTCGTCTTCGAAAATTAAGATGGTCATGATCAAAACTAGAATCAAAGTATAGTCAATAATGTAGTTAAATTTACTTGGACACGATCAACAAAATGATTTGATTTGGCACGATTAAGGATAGTCAAATCTGAATATCGACAAAATTATTCACACACGATCAAACCAATTTGGCACGATCAAGATCATATTGAAATACGGTTAAAACCATTTAGGCACGATCAAATATGACACAATTTAGGCACGATCGAAAATGGATTCAAAATCAAAATAAATCCAATCTTTTAGGCACGATCTAGTCATAATTAATATGATCAAAATCGTTTAGGACAAAATCATTATTAGAAACAAAACCTAAGCATAGAGTGGCTAAGGCAAAATCAACTCAAAGTCGAAGTCATATGGGCGCGATCATATATCAGAATTTAGGCATGATTTAGGGATAAAACCAATATATAGTTATGAACAATAGATTCAAAGTCACCTAGTCATACAAAGTCATATAGGCATGACTAACTCAAATTTTGGTACTTTCAATAATAGGGCAATGATTAAGATATCTAGTTATGATTAAGATATGCTTAAAAATATATTCGAGGTCGAGGCACGAGCAATAATAGAATCGAGGTCTAGTCACGATCAGAACTAAAACCATATAGGCGTGATCGAAGATTAGAATTTGGGCATGATTAAGGATAAGATCAAAGTATAGTCGCGGTCAAATAGAATCTAAAAGTTTAGGCACGATCCATAGAATATACATCATAAGGTCATCTAGGCATAACTAAAATTAAAATTTGGGCACGATTAGGAATCGGTCTAGTCCTATAAAACCTAGATGTGATTAAGAATATAATCACAATCGCGAGTAGAAATTTTTTGTCACGATTAAGAATATAATCTAAGCATCTAGTCACAGTCAAAAATGAGATTAAATCTACTATTAATGAAATAAAAGGGTAATTACAGGATAGGAAAATCAAAAAAATTATTATAGTGAAATGATAATTACAAGACAGGATATGCAGAAAAGAACATTAGGTAATCATCTCACACAACTACAGTTATTGTAAGGTCTAAATGATCATCATTCCATAATCATAATTTTATTTACAATCCAGAAATGCCACTAACAAAATTATGATTCCATCATCCATGAAAATCAAACTCTTCTACCACAAGATAAACTACATTCTAGAATCCTCTTTGTATGTAGCCCCTGACTTTATGATCACCAGATCCATAATGGAGATATTGACTCAATCTCATCATGCATTTCTTCCACTTGTGTCCCAGTTTCTTACAGAAATTGCAAGTTCCCTCATGCTACTTCGACTGGGCATGACTTATCATTTGGAACGTCTGTAGTTGCTAAATCGGGACATAATACTGCAAAATATCCTGTTGATCCTGTTGATCGTGCTTCGATGGCTCTAGATCCTTCTTGGGTTGCAGATTCATATCAACTTCTACTCTAAGATAGACTTGTCCTCGACTTCTACCTCATGGGCAGTCCTTGACATTGTGCTCATATGACCCACAATGAAAATACTGCTTCATTCTTCTCCTATAATCTTTCCATTTATATCCTAATTTCTTGCAATATACACACAAATCAGTCTTCCGAGTTTGTCTTCGCAGTTACAAAGGTCGGTATGGTTTCGGCAAGATCAGGTGATGGATATTACAGTGCTTCAAGGGTTTAGAGTGGATGAACTCTATTGTTCTCTTGAGTCTGGGTTCTCCTTCTTGGTTCTGAACTGTTTCCATCCATCGTTGTAATATTTCTTGTTGCTTCTTGTAAACTTTCATCAATTCCTTCAAAACTTCAATAACTCAATTTCATTTTCTTTTGGTTCCTCAAAGTCGTGTTTCTGGAGCATGGTATCACTTGGAACTTCTTCTTCCATAAAGATCTTATCACTTGTACCCTCTTCTAGAAGACTAGGCTGGGTCAAGGCCGACATTTCTAAAAATTTAGGAAGGTTGGAGGATTAGTGGGAGTATGATAAGATACAAAGGACAAGCTAGAATATAAAGGTAGAATAGGATATGAAGATGAGATCATGCTTATAACTGGTCAGAAACACTACAATTATCATGATCATATAAGAAATTATATCTGGTAAGCCTAGTAAATACATTATTTCTTTCCATAATTCATAATCCTGGACGCACAGTCTTATAATATTTTCTCCTTCAAGTCCACTATTTCAACTTCATCAAAATGCTCTTATCTTTTTGGAATATCAATCTTTATTTTTCTTCAAAAAAATTTATAATCTCAAAATGTTCAGTTTATAGATCAAACCTTATAACTAATTCATGTACTCATCATTTTTCCAAAATCAGTCCTTAATATAAGTCCTAAATCCTCTACACGATGCTCTAATCATTTTATGAAATTGATTCTGACCTTCAATCGATCCTTATTTTTCCCCAAATACCTTTATACAGATAATTATTTTAATCAATTATTTGTAAATTCTCAACTTTAAATGATATCCAAATATGTGATCGTATTCTATCTTATAGACCAAGTGACTTGCTTAATTCTCTATTACTTGGCATCCATCCATATATTGCCAATAATCTGTTATCATTTAATCCTTGAGTATTTCCATATCCTCCAATTTATAAATTCTTAACCCATTTTTTTCTTACACTATTTAAAATTCAACCTCAATTATTTTTCTAGTAATTGTCTTTGTCAGTTTTGAAGTCCAAAAATTACCCAAAATCCTCTAGGTTCCAAATTTTTTTTATAAAAATCTTTGTTCAACAATTTGTACATCCATTGTGTAGAATTAATAACACATCTCTACCAATGAATTTTGATGTCTTCTTCATATATAAGCTCAACTTTATAAATTATTTATCCTTCATAGAGCTACCAACATCTTTATCCCATGAAATTCATATCATCATCATAGGTATCCTTGAGTTTATAGAAACATTGGTAAGCCCTATTTTTATCTAGTCGTTAATTGTAAGTCACAAAAGGTCAAAATAATCCTAAAATTCTACTAAGGAAAGATACAGTAATTCATTTTGTATCTAAAATCTCTTCTACAATTGTGCCATGTCATCAAAACATATATCACGATCCATAAAAGTCATCCTAATATGGAACCAAGCTTAAGTGGTCAATTCATCAAATAAAATCGAGGGCTAAGAGTGGACATAATCAATTAGAAGACCATTTCAAAGCTATGAAAATAATCAAATGATCGAAAACCCTATTGTAAATGAAATTCCTAGTCCTATAATCTCATATCAATTTTGCAAGCTCGTAGTAGTACGACTAAACCTAGGTACTACCACGATATCGCACTATTTGCGAAGTCTGACCTAAATGGGCCACCATAAAATATGTCACAACCCACATCCGCATGTTAGGGTATGGTTAGCGAAGCACGCCCAGCCTATGCCGTAGTATCGACGGTAGTGTGTTGTCTATACCTCAAAGTCACATGCTTTAATAATATAATTCAATCAGAGTAGCTAAAGAAGGATAACATGAATAATGACAATCAAATTTTATTAAACCATAAGATTTCAAGTGTTTGATAAAAAATTAACACAAAACTAGCAAGAGTTTCCTGAAGACAAATCTGGTAGAAAATGGAAATATACTTGAAAATGAAAGTAAGAGACTAGAAAATGCGTAAAGCAGAGATAGTCGTATTTCTCTCGGGATAGCTTCAGGGCCTATTGTCACGATCCGCACTCGCTTTACGGGATACGCGTACATGGTCAAGTCCAGCATACTTCACAGTGTCGGCGGTAGAACATTGTCTTATCTGAATAATCAATAGAAGTACTCATTACTTGCTCATCAGATAACCTCTTTGCTCATTCATAATACTAAATCAAATTACAATGGTCAATGATTACATTTGATGAAAATACAAGATTCCGATAATACATCAAACTCCTTAGACATTTAAGATCAAATATCATCTTTCTAAAATCTAAGATTGGCCTCCCACAATATCCATATCTCTCGCAAGGGTCCAAGTGCGTAGAGTAGCAATTGACTAAGATGAAAAAAATAGATTTCCAGTTAGGAATGAAACAAGTACACACATGGTAAACTATGCAAGACATAATATAAACTATAAACCAGAAATAGTATATGAAATACATGGTAACCAGTAAAACTAGAATAATGGTAGGATAAGTAGAGAAAAACAGGTAAACACAATAATCATGGCATGTCAACTAGAAAGAAACATGTAAACATGACTATCATCACTACACCAAATTTTTTCGTTTTTGACACTTTAGGTTTACCAAAAATGACGGACCTTGATAGTAGTTATTTTCTCAACGGACTGAAACCGTTATTTCCTTTAAAAACCTCATCAAAACTAATCCCTAAAAATTATAGCGCCAAAGTTGGCACCGTTTTGATGTCACACAGTTCTTTGCCCTCTCATCTTCCTTTCTTCCCTCTCAGAAAATTTTCTCATCAAAAGCAAGGGGTCATGAAATAACAAAAAAAATTACCCTCATCTTCCTCTCTCTCCACTGTAAGTAATCCTTGTAGTGTTTTTCTAATCGGATAGAAAGCCTCCTGATAGTCATTCACATTATTGATTTTTTCTGATCGGATCATGAAGCTTTAATTTATTTATTTTTTTTGGTCGGATCATGAAGCTTTGACTCTCTTTTTTTCAATCAGTCTTACAGCTTTGATATAAAAAAAATTCAATCGGATCCTTTCTCTATTGACTTTTTTCTTCTATTTTTAAAGAAAAAAAGTAGGTTTGATTGATGGATGTCTTTTAGTCTAGCCGTCGTCTGGTCATCTTCTCCTCTGCCGTCGATCGAGGAGCATTCGTGTGGAGAAGGGAGCCGTGTACCTGACTCGACCGCGGACACGAGTTCATGTGGAGGAGGAGGCAACATTGGTTATATACCATATTTTGCAATTGTGTGTTATTTTGTTTCCATATCGTGTAAATTTATTATTATTTTTTGCATTAATTTATTTATATTAAATTTGAACATCAAGAACATCAAATCTGAAATCTAAAAAGTTATATTTGTAGTTGTGGTTTATTATGTTTCCAAATCCTTTGAATTTTTTGTTTAAGTAAAATCCTTAATTGTAATGTGTTTTATTATGTTTTATTGATGATATTTTTATATTTTATTGGTAGATGTATTCAATACCCCCAAGTAAGGAATGGATGGATGCACCTCAGTTGTCATATGAATACTTTGAAGGTGTTGCATCATTTATTCAGTTCATAAAAGACAAATTGGGTAGAAATGATTGGTATTGTTGTCCGTGTGATAAATGTCGTAACTACAATACATGCAAAAAAACCTAAATGTTATTGCTGAGCATTTGATTTGAAATGGAGTAGACAAGTCATATAGAATTTGGGTCAATCATGGAGAACCACTTCCTAAGATTGGTATCAATGTTCAAGCTCCTAGTACTAAAAATGCCTTTCCAAGAATGGAAGACCTGATCAATGGCATATTTAAACGCATTGATCCTAATGTCCCGAAGAATGCCTGAATGAATCTGGTCAACAAAATGATTTTCATGTTCAAGATGACCCCCCAATAGACACTAATTACAAGAATAAGTTGGAAGATGTAATGGAACCTTTATATCCTAATTGTGATGGTCAACATGCTAAACTATCGTCAATATTAGATTTGTTGAGCATGAAAGCTAGACACCAATGCTCTGAAGCTCTTTTTACTAAATTTTTGCAATTTTTGAAGAAAATTTTGCCGAATGGGAACACTTTGCCGAAAAATTTTCAAAAAGCTAAGGCTATGGTTAAGCCTTTTCAAATGAAGTATGAGATTATCCATGCTTGTCCTAATGATTGCATACTTTATTGGAGAGAAAATGCTGACAAGAATAATTGTCCCAAGTGTGGTGAAGTAGGTGGCAGCCGGAAGAAAATTCAAAAAGAAAAGGTAAGAAGTTGCCGAAGAAGAAGCTTAGATACTTTCCAATAATTCAGAGGTTGCAATGCATGTATAGTGTACCATGGATAGCCGAGGAGATGACATGGCATGCTCATGTAGAATATAGTAGTACATATATGCGTCCCTCAGTAGATTCTTCTTCTTGGAAGAAGATAGATAGGATGTGGCCGGAGTTTGCTAGTAAAAAATGGAATGTTCGTCTTGGTCTTGAAACTGATGGTTTCAATCCTTTTGGAATGAATAATTCTTATAGTTGTTGGCCTTTCATGCTTGTTCCTTATAATCTTCCTCCGTCTCTATGCATTACGAAGGAATTTACTATGTTAAGTATGTTGATTCCTAGTCCAACTGGACCAGGACATAATATTGATGTTTATTTTCAACCATTGGTCGATGAGCTCAAAGAGCTGTGGTCTGTAGAAAGCATAACATATGATGCTAAAACGCTTTACCTTGAAAGCAATGATGATGTGGTGTATACATGATTTTCCAGCTTATGGACACGTTTCAGGTTGTAGGACATCGGAACAATATGGTTGTCATGTATGTGGTGAAGATATAGACTCGAAATGGCTAAAGCATGGAAAGAAATTTACATACATGGGTTATAGAAGATTCATAAAAAATGCTACACATTCTTTTAGATTGCAAAAGTCAAAATTTAACGGATGGAAAAATATAGAAAGCCTCCCAAATGTTTGACTGGTGAAGATATATTGAGTAAAATGGAATAAAAAAATAAAAAAATGTACAGATTTTGGAAAGTTTATTGGTAAGAAGAGGAAGTGATCCACTGATTTAAATACTCCATGGTCAAAGAGATCAATTCTATTCGATTTGCCATATTGGAAGGTGATTTATATTGTTAAATAAGTTAATTTTTGTTTTTATTGTATGCTTTTATGTAGTATCATGTTAATGTATTTTTCAAAGCAGGAACTTCATCTTCGCCATAATTTGGATGTGATGCATATAAAAAAATGTGGCTAAAAATTTGTTTGGAACAATAATGAACATTAAAGGTAAATCTAAAGACATAGTAGAAGCTCGTAAGGATCTAGAGGAATTGAAGATAAAGAAGAAATTGTGGCTTGGGAATGATAATGGAAAACAAATTATGCCGAAGGCTCCTTTTTTTATCCCAACCTGAGAAAGAAATAATTTACAAAACCTTGAGTAAATTAAAGGTTCCAATTGGGTACAGTAGCATGTCAACTAAGTGTTTTGAAATACCACTTTTGATATGTAAATGTCTAGGGATGAATAAGACATATCGCACGTGGAGTGTGCAGCTGCTATCAGGCACGATTAGACACGAAAGATAGTTCTGCGTATATTTGCATGTCTACTAGAGTATTCCTCCACCTGACTCGTGGATTCACGATACGATACAAAATTATGGTACACAATAATCACAAACACGAAAAATCATGAAATGCAATAGTCACGAAACTCAATAATCATAAATAAGAATCTATACTACTCGTATGAACAACTTCTCAAAAGTCATGAGTCATGTAATGCATATCTAATACATGTGTTTGCTATCTCTTCGTGGTGCTTTGAAGGAGATCTTCGAAGGTTGTAAATGAGAATATAAGAATAAACTCCTAAACAAAAATTTTCCAATTACACTTTGTTTTTTATCTGGGTTGTGACAGTGTAGGGTTGATTTTTTTACCCCTTTGACGATCTGACGGTAAGGGAGAACTGCTAGACTTAGCTTCACTTGCTAAGGGGAGCAGCAAGAACTCTCTCTAGAATACTCAGAAACTCTTGAGAAAATAGGGGGAACCGGGGGTTTGAATGGAGGAGAACTCCTCTTTTTTATAGTTGAGGAGAAGAGTAGCACACGCGCTTGTTAGTGGCAGACACGCATATCTCTGACTGCCATGTGGCACCCCTAAACAGGTTTCAGTTGCAACTGCGTGCACACTTCACTGATGTGGGGTTGTAGCTGATTGTCATGTGTTATGTTATTGAGATTTATTGTTGGAGAGGATCTTAAATTGCTTTGAACCCATTTTTTAGCATTACTGGGTCTTCGATACATGGCACGTGCCTGGTTCTATTACAGCCAATAAGACACTTGTGTCTAGGAATTTACTGTCCTAGGTGGCGTATATTCATGGTGGAAGAGAATTATAAGCACAGGGTGGAAGCACACGTGCTCAGGGGAGAGTCTGGTGGCACGCACCTGAATAATCCGGCAACACACGTTTATTTCTTGACAATAAGTGCCTGAGTAATCAGGCAACACACACATGTCTACACTATTTCTAAGGTAAATGAACTTCATTCTTCTATGCTCATTCTTGGCACGAGGATCGAAGCGTTGAGTTAAAGTCTTAAAAGAAGCCCGCCTTATTAAATACAGCCTTGAAAAGAGCAATTATGAGGCATAGGTGGAGATGCAGAGGGTTGGATGCCCCTATATAAGTGAGGCATGAGTAGAAGGAGAGGCGCACCTTTAGCAAGGTGTGAGTAGCATAAGCAATCATGACTCTTTGGTCTTCATGCTTTGGCCGTCTTTTTTAACCGGGATCGAAGCATTTCGACCCAAAGTTCAAAGATAGGGGAGTGGGAAGCATAACACCTAGGTGAGACATGAGTGGCATGGCACTAGGATGAGGCATGAGTGAGGTAGCATTTTGCTGTGGCGCGGGTAACCCAACGCCTAGATGGGGCGTAGATAGCATGGCGTCTAAGAAGGTCTGGAGTCATTCATCTTCTTGAGGCACGTGATTCATGCTTCTACAAGACCGTTCAAAGTTTTCTAACTTATTGAATAAAGTTAGAAATACTTTGAACAGAATCTTGGTGTACATGTGACGTCAGCACAATATCTTTTTTGTGTGACCTACTTCTGGCCATCTCATCAAATCTGCTTCGTGATAAGAGCAGTTAACTCGGTCTAATCCAAGTAAGCAACCATTTGGTTTATCTTTTCATCCGTATACTCATCACTTAGGGCCTATAAATAGGCCTTGAGATGGATCCTTAAAAGTCAATTGGCCAACTGTTGACTGAGCAAGAGTCGGAGCGTCAGATTTATCATAAATGCAAGGTTCATCGCATTAAGTGGGGGGCATACGCATGTTCTAAGCCTATAAATAGAAGCTTTTGGAGAGTTTTTGCTCGTTCTTTCCCTCCTCCAACTATCATGATGACATCGTGGATCCCGAGGCTTCCCAAAGGTAAAACCGACTAACGCGTTCGTCGGCACGCCGTTCATCGTCGACGTGATATCCACTGTAGTTGAAGGTGGGTGACCCGCTATGAAAGAAAGGAAAACTTCATTCTCGGAGGCCATAATACGCGAATGCGTATGACTTTGCTGTCTGCTTTTCCCTAGAGAATATGTATGAACACTGACATGTTGGGGCGTTCATCCCTGTGATACGCGCTCAGACTTCTCTCGTGCATCGTAGTACGTGTAAACTGTCAGGGCATTCATCACTGTACTACATGCATAGACTTTTGTTGTGTGCCATAGTGCGTGTGCACTGCTTAAAGGACGTGCCAAAATGCATTTTATCAACGTGCTACGCATACGGGCTTCTGTCGTATGCCATAACGCGTGTGTGTTGTCAAACAGATGTGCTGATGCTTTCAACAATGTGATGTACGCAAAGGCTTCTGTCGTGTCGCACATGTGCGCTATTCCAAAGGATGCGCTTGATGCGTTCACCTTTTGTCATACATGCAGGACGACTTTCAGCGCGTGACTTTTTTCTTTCTCAAGTCTTTTCTAAGATTGATTCTTTTGGTTGTCTTTGTATAGATATTATCTCAACTCACGTCGACTCAGATGGAGCATAGAAGGACATCATAAGTTAGTTTATTCGAAGAGATGACCGCTCTGATGCAGAATTTTGTTACGAGATCAAGCGAAGTGATCCCTACTCACACAGCATGCTAGTTGTCTTCACTCCCAAGATGAGACGTATTGTCCACCGATATAATACTGTACCTACAGGGATAGGATTCAGTTTGAACCCGTCTCCTAGCGGCTCGTTCGTATAGCCGAGGCGACCATCTTGTATATTCATGACGACCTTCTTACTTGTCTTAAAAAATTAATGCAGGCCCAGTACTGTTTGCAAAAATAAAAGTTTCCCAAGAAAACAAATACAAACTAAGAAAAGAAAAGTATAAAGTACAATTTAATTTTAGGAAAGTACAACTTTAGGAATCTGATCAGAAGATGATCACTTTATCCCTTGGACGATGCGATGTTAGAGAATAAATGCTTTGGAACGTGCTGCAGCAACTTTTCGGAAGATGATGATCATTCGTGATGCCTTGAAGAGTAATTTTGAACTCCTTTTATGGAGTTTTAGGATAACTGCCAGGCAGTTACAATGATTGGCACACAGTACAAAATAGGTTGATTATGCATTATTTGGCGCACTATGTTCTATTTCATCCATTTGTGCGAACGGTTAGCTTAACTGCATGAGATACGTGGTATTCTGTGAGAGAAGTGCGCTTGGTGTTGCGTGTACGTTCTTCGAGATTAGTGGCATGCGTGCCACATCATCTTAACTGCTTCTGGATGATAGTTGAATGATTGGCACTAGTTGATGAATGGTGCACACTGTTGAGGAGATCCAATTGGTGAAATGTGCTTGGTATTGATTATGTGAGGAGTTAGCCACTTTGCATCAATGATAAATGGCGTAGAGTAACTGACAAAGCTCATTATGATTGTTCTGACATAATCTTCCTCGAGCGCAGCGCGCTCGGGATTCGAAGGGATATTTTTCGACTTTCGGGTTGTCATTCATTATGACTAATGACTTAGATTTTCGAGGAAGTTTACACGTGGCAGTCAGGCGCCATTTGATGAGATGCACCATTTAATGTTATGCACCATTTGACATCAGGCGCTATTTAATTGATAAATCCTAATGCTATTTGTAAGTAGTGTAATGCATTCTTTTGGCTTTTCTGAAGCTTCTACATGACCCCCTTCAAAGTTTTCAAATTTTAAAATATTTGAAATTTGAAATACTTTGAATAAGAAGCACTTAAGAGAATTTTGCGCATGCAGAATCTCAACTGACCCACCATTACATGCGTAATTTGTAAGTCCGTTACACATAGGCTTAGGCTATAAATAGCTTATTAAGAGGAGAGAGAGTCCTTTACTTAGAAATTTTCTCTCTCGAGTTCTCATCTTCTCTCTCTCTCGTTCTTCCAAGCTCTTCGATCATCGGCAATGGAACAAAGGAGATCTGCCACTGACAAATGCAAGGGAGTTGTCGGAGGTTCGTCATGCGTGTCACCGTTAAGGGAGCCACGACACGTGCCACCGTCGGTGACAGCCGAGGAGGCCAACCCTGCTCTCGAAGGTGAATGTTTGGTCGAGAAAGATGAACAGTACGCTCAGTGCCATTTGATGGTAGCGCAAACTAAAATCCAGCGTCGACTGCCTCTTTCAGAGTGTTGGTTGGCACTATGCAATTTCCAAAATGTGCCAGCTCTTTCACAGTGTTGGCCAAAAACATATCATGCACCCTTTGTTCATTCAAAGTACGATGTGTGCTATGTGTCAAAATCTTGTCAATAGCTCATTGTCTTATGCATACGCCAAAACTAGAACTGTTATAACATATGTGCAAATTAAGAACTACCATATTGTACGCACAATTTGAAAACTGTCATACTGCATGCACAATTTAGAGAACTATCACACTGCATGTGCCATTTAGAGAACTGTCATACTGTGTGTGCCATTTAGAAACCATCACATTGTGTATTGTGACATCTACGATTTATGCAGGAATAAAAGTCACTTAGATTTTTTTAATTTATAAGAACACTCTTTCATGATTTTAACTCTTGTTTCTTCTCTTTTCTGAAGTTGATCTCATGGAAGACCCTCATGCGGAGATATTGGCTTCGGCTTTCCGGGTATCAGAATACGAAGAAGATCTTTCTCATGTCAACTTCCCGCAGTACGACCTTCCTGCAACCAGAAGAGCGCTGCTAGAGTCCCAAGATGAAAGGACTTTACTATGCCTGATGAACAGTGAACCTTCTTATGTATGGATCAAGCTCCCCCTAAGAAACCAGCCTTCTTATTTGGAGAAGCCATTGAAAAAGCCTCTCAGCCCAAGACGAAACGAGAAAAACGAGTCTACCATAGTGGAAAAAGATTGGCATAACTCCCAGATATGGCAAGGAACTTATCTTTTTCCCGCTACGCCCATGCCAGCTACCCTCGGCAAATGTCATAGGATTTGACTTCATTCCAACATGCTAGGGTTGGAAAGATATATCAAAGATTTGGGATCCAAAGGAGGGACATATTCTTCAGTTCCTCTCAGAGACACAGCACACATTTGAGTGGCTTGAAACCAAGTTGTGTTCCGGTCAAGGATTCATCTTTGATGATTCTAATCAGAATACCATTCTTTTCCAATATTTTTGCTGCAACTGGAGGAACATATCCGGCCCCAAACATGCAACTGACGGGTTTGATGCATCCAAACATTAAGCGCTAGAACCATCTTTCAGTATGGGCTCTGAACAACTTCAAGGACAAGCTGGTTGAGTTGGAACTTTATGATATCGTCTTGACTACCTTCCGTAGCATCCAAACCAATTCCAACATGTTCTTAGCCTTGGTGGAGAGGTACAGCTACAGGATAGGTACCTTTGTGACTCCTTATGGGGAGATAGGCCTCGCCTTACACGAGATGCAGTTTTTATCACATCTGCCAATGGGTGAGAACCCCTACGAGGAGTATGTGCCAACTGAAGAAGAACTAAAAGCTCTGGCTAAAGAAAACCCACAGATGGTGGCAGCCTTTGAGAAGCTACTATGTCATTTCATGATTTGTACCCTCTTGTATAAGAGTAGGGTAATTAGGACGTGTTATACATCCAAGTGGCTGGTGTATCTTTTCCTAAGTCATGTCGTAGAGAATAAGACGCAAGAGTATTTAGAATGTGATCCATGTTTCTTTGAATCGCTCAATAACGACATAATTAAAAGACCGATTGAAGAATCAGGACATGTCGATAATGATCTGGAAGAAGATTGGCATGGCTTTGCTGCTGGCACCCCTATCGAGACTTACATAAGACAAGGTCGTATAACTATGTCTCCGAAGGCTACTTTAGCGGGCTTCCTTTCTATTCGGCTGCGACAGTTTATGGTTCCTGGAGCCAGTGCAGTCGATCGCATCCACCAAGGTGTGCTATTCATCATAATGCGTTTAGTATTTGGATATAAGATGGATATCCTTTCCATGATGACTTGTTAGTTAAATACAGGTCTCCGTGCATTCACAACCACCATGATGGAGAAGCTCGGCACTCGAGAAGACTTTTCTCGCACCAAGATGCGATATACTTATCTATTTGGCTAGTTAATCTTACACCATCCTTGTCTGATGGATCCAGCTCTTGGTGATAAGGAAGGAGATTTCATCGGTCGATATGCCACATTCTGATGGAAAGTGGACTCCCTTTTCGACTGTAGGAAGGCACTGAACAGGGGCTCTGAGTGGAGATTCTTTTGTGTCGCTCCTCCTCCTGGGTACGAGACCTTTCCGGCTCCTCTCATGGATTTGGAGCCTATGGGTACTCGTCCACCTCCAGCGGCCTTCACTTGGTTGCAAAAGATCAGACCCTCACATATGGTGTATCAGTTCGAGAATGAATGCTATCTGGAACCATACCTACCTAGCCGATTTGCTCGTTAGTTCGGCTATGACCAGATGCACGTTGGAAATGCCACTACCTGCCTTAAAGCATTTGGGCATCTGATCGACGATGCTCGAGGATGGAGGAACTATAGTACGAGGGGCACTAAAGCTATATTTATAATGCCCTCGGCTACTTTCGAAGCGGGCCCATATATGTTGAACACATATGCAAATTTCTATATCTCAGCCAACATCTTCTTTGAAGGTTATTCCTTGTCCGATAGTTTTGTTGGCATGAGAAGGTCACGAGAAGGGACCGAAGCTGCTATGGACTTTACAGAAGCCGAAGAGGACGTTCCCGCCGACAATCCTCTGGAGATTACAGCTGCCGGTTTCTACGACAAAGTGCAGGGTGCACTGTGCGTCACTCTAAAGAAGCGAAAAGAAAAATCCCCGTGAATGGAGGTAGTAAGAAATAGAAGACTAGGACTTCATCCTCCCAGTCAGCTCATGAAGAACTTCTTTCTCCTGCTAAGGGGAAAGGAAAGAAAAAGACATAAGCGATCGTTTCTGAGAAGCCCATAGTGAGGACAAGGGTTGAAACATGGCAGCTAGAGGTGGGGCTTTCACCTGGAGGAACATTTTCTTTTGGAGAAACAACCCCATCCCCAACTTCGAAGGAGAGTGGAATTGAGGAGATGAGTAGAAAGCGGGTTACTGCTGGAGATCAACCTGTTGCTGCCGTTTCCTCTCCACGGCTGGTCAAGCATGCTGCCAAGAGGAAATTGGCGGTATCCAGAGGTGGGAAGGCGAAGACTGCAGCTTCTACTGTCCTTTTTTTGCCAAGGCAATCTCCTGTTCAGGAGCTATTACAGACGTCACCTAGGGGCTTATCTTCCCTACAAGGTGATATAATTAGTCTATCGGTTCAACAAGAGTTACTAGATGTTAATCCTGTAGTGATTTGTATTGACCTATCTTCATCTCCAGAGCCTCCACCGACCAGCGCACCGGCTCCGACTGTAGCAGTAGAAGTCCTTTCGGTTACTGCTCTAGAACCAGTAATTATTACGGTCTCCATTCTGCTGTCTACGGAGACACTCACGATGCTTCCTTCGACTGGTTTGATGTCGCCACCAGCCTTTGATAACGCTTCAAGAGTCACAGTTTCTGAGGAGGTGTCAGTTCCACAGGAGGCTGCTATAGAAGTCCCAACTCCTTCAATAATCCAAACTCCTGTAATCCCTGTCCAATACGAGATACCTCCTCAAAATGACAAAGCGATAATAGCGGCTTTACAGGACTATGATTTTTGGGGATGAACCGCTCGAGGAGGACCCTATTGATGCTGCCTCCGACCTTGAGAAGGCTGAATTAAGCCCGAATCAAGCAGCAACACAGGAGGATCAGAACGTAGTAGCCAAAGACGATCAGACGACAATCGGGGGTGATGAGCAACCTGCTGAAGATGACGGCGACTAGAGACCTAGTGATGATGACCAGAGTCTCGATGAACTACGGGGCGATGAGAACTCTGGCGTTGATATTGAGGGCGACGGAAGCCCAGATGATGATGATAAAGGTGATGAAGACCTTGTTGTAGGTCTCGAAGGTCCTGAGGGTGATAAAAACCCTGATATTGATGCTGAGGGGGTTCAGGCCCCTGTTGAGCACATTTTTGAAACGGAGAGGGTAAAAAAGACAGGCCAGGGAGGCCAAGCTGAGTCAGGGGCCAGAGGTAGCCATGCGGGCTCAGAGGCTAGGAGTAGCTGTTTGATGTCTAGAGGCTCAGAGGCAGGCATTAGTCAGGCAGCAGTATCTATTTCTGTGTTTGAGAGGCTCATTACAGAAAGGGTTTGCCTGTGAATACTCTATATGCCAACGGGCCCAGGTAAATTTCTGACATCATTTATCGTTGCTTCTTTATTTAATGTCATGTGATATTACTATTTTACTTTGAATTGCAGAAGATCATATAGAAACAATCACCGAAGTCCCCTTAGCCTCTAATGCCTTCAACCTTAGTTCTACCATGGCTCCTTTGTATGTCGGGACTCATGCCATGGAGGGAAGCTTATAGGGGACGTATGCACGAAAATCTCTAGGTGCTAATGTTACGCTGGTTGCCATTCCTCCTGTCTCTGTTGAAGAAGGAGTTTCTACTGAGGCAGCAACACCTGGTGTATCGGCAGTGATGATCGGCATCATCCGTACTTATACGGACGCCTCCTTCACTTCCCTGCCCTCCTTGGTTCATTTGGCTCTAGAGAAGAATCATCCTTACAATTTTGTAAGGTCATTTTCTCTCTATCCAATTGATGCCATACGCAACTTGGGCGCCGATGAAAGAGCAAATATCTTAGAGTAGATCCTGATGGAGCTCAAAGAGCCTATCCAGCCTTACCAAGAGCTGACAAAGGAAAATATACAAAGACTAGTGGATGCTGAGTGTAAGGCCATAGCTCATAAGTACGAGGAACGATGAGCCGTACTGGACCATTCTATGCTCGCGTTTATGATACAAACTGGAGAGATAGAGTCCAGTATTGCTGAGGCCACTTTCGCCGTTGAGCTTTATAAAATCGAGACAGCGGAGAAAGACAGAGAAGTAATTGAGGGTCGGGCTCACATTCAAGAGCTAGAATCTAAATTGGCCAAGACTCGTGCATCAGTGTCAGCAGCTAGAAACCGCCAAGAAGAGGTACTCGAGTTACATCAATTTGCCTCAAGCCATCTGGATGATCTGAACAGGCAAAGAGATGATCTTCTCCGAGCTCGAAATACGAAGATGGAGCATCACGTTACATCAATGCAACCTTTGCTTCCAGAGTTCATGAGGGACTTAGCCAGGGCAAGGGTGATGGCCACAAGGGTAGAGCTAGCCGAAGCTTTAAAGAAAATAATTTCTAACCTCAGTACTCCACCTCCTCAATGAGTCTCTTAGAGGATTAATGTAATAATCTTTTTGTGAACAATTTTATTTTATTACATCATGATCAATGTAATAGTTTATATTATCAAGATTAAATGAAATAAAAATGCTATTGTTTTACGATTTTGTTACTACATGTATCTGTTTGAGACACAGGTAAAAGATAGTATTCGAGAAATACATTTAAAGGTGCTGGACATGACGTATTTCTTGAAAATAACATTGCTAATTATATCTTTTCAGAGGTCATGGATGTGACAGAATATAACTTGATGTGATATTACTTTTAGGATGACATTAGCAGAGGTAATGAGAACGTGATAAGTCGTTGATATAGACGGTGGAATTCAGAGGTAATGTGGACGTGAATTCATATATCTGTTAATTATCTTTAAACCAACTGGGGCTTAAGAATAAGATATATCTTAAAATGACTAGGTTTCAAAAGATTATGATGGACATTATAGGGTAGTCTTTTGAGGATATACCATAAATCTGGGTTAGACTCCACTAGGGATTTTTTTAGGATTTATTAACTGTGGGTTTATCATTAAAGAATGAATAAAAGATAATTATTCGAAGATTTGTGTATGTACAACATTTATCAGAAAATATAATGCATACTCTCAAACATGATATTTCTTCAGGAATTTGTCGTTGATAGGCATCATAGCTATTCGACCGTCCATTCCGGTCAGCTGGTAAGCCCCGTTAGAGAAGACTTTGCTTACGACATAGGTACCTTCCTACTTTGGCTCGAACTTGCCTTTGCTTATATGTGTCATAGTTGTCACGACCTGGTCCTAAATTATTGGGTCGAATCGGATCATGCCCAGCCTGCACCGTTGTGAGACATCGGCAGTAAGCTGTATCCACTTGCAGGTAATCTCAACAACACAATATATTTGTCAAAACTTCTAAAAATTATGAATATTAAAATCTTGTCCAACAGAAAGTTTCATCTGATACATCTGATAATATAAAATTGAAATAATCTGTCTTAAATTTAAATATCATAACTAGAAAGAAAATGTCATCATCTAGAAAGTTGGCTCATCAGCCTCGAGATCAACATCCTCCGATTGGAACTCTGGCAGCACAGCTGGATAAAGCTCAGGATCGTAATAGCTATTAATCAATAGCTCAGCTTCATCAATGGGAACTATTGGGGGTGGGGATCCAGTCAGGAAAGGAGCAAAGTACAATTATGAATATCTAACAATTCAACTAATAATTAGAAATTTGCAAATTTAAATAGTTTGAAATACTTGAACAATATTTTCCAGTAATTTTCCAACAATTGAAAATAATATGATTTGAATAGGTAATGTATATGACCGGCTTGGGTTGTACAATAGTATCCTAGCGATACGATACGGCTTATCCCCGTATGAAGAGGGGTAAGCTCGCACAATTATGCAATATGAAGGTATTAGTCATAAAATACTACACTACTCCCCCAATATCCCACAATCAATAACAATCAATACTCTAGAAGAGAGTTCCGTATAGCAATGTGGTTTAAGCTTGCAATATTACAATAACTAATTAAATTAAAAAAATAAACATAACCGTACTTGCCTTGGTTTATGACTGGATTGGAAGTCGGTACTGGAAAAGAAGTCAGACTCATCCTCGAAGTCCTACAGTTGAGAAATTCTGACTTAGAACCATCATCATTGAACCATATCTAGGTGTGCTAGTTACAATCTCTAAAATTGATCCTAGTCAAGTTTTATGTTATCATAACACGTTTATCAATGCGATTTAAAATCATTGATTTAATGAAATAAAAGTCAAGTTAACATTTATTGGGAAAGTTCGCATTTTTCGATTATTTGGCAAAACTTTGTATTTTGTAATATATCAAAAACTAGATTTTTCTTTAAATGAGAAAAACATGAATTTGTTTAAGTAACACAAACTTATATTTTATTATTAACTAAATGTGGGAAAATTATTTAATTTTTTATATAAAATAAATATTTAATTTATTATTTATCGATAACTAACGAAACCAGAAAAACCAAAAGAAACCAAAACTATACTACACAGTTACAAAACCACAGAGAAAGAAATAAAGACTGGGCTTATGCCCTTACAACACTTTACATAAATTAAATGAATTTAAAGTAATTAAATTTCTGGTGAACTCTGAACGCCGGAAAGCGGTCCATTCAGCAGGCCGAGGCCCTGCACTAAAAATACTATTGGCCAGTAACAAGTTCTAAAATAATAATTTAATTGAAAATATAAAAATATGGTAAGTCTCAGACTTGGTCCAAAGTGTCATGTTGCATTCTAGCTTATGCATCAACGTCCAAAAATTCCGGTTTCGTTTGCATTTTGCTAGGGCCCATGGACCGATATGGTCGTCGCCCAAAGGTGGTATCCGAAAGTCAACCAACCCAAAAACTGTCAAATTTCAAGAACTGAACTCGAAAAATAAACCAAAAAGGTTTTCAAAATATTTTAGAAAAATCGGGCAGCATCTCCTTTGTAATCGGGATAACCCAATAATGGAAAGATAACAACCAAAATATTCTAAACCAGGAATAATACCAACACCAAAAATACATAACTGGGAAAATCAACCAAAATCCCTCTCAAAGCCATATATATATATATATATATATATATATATATATATATATATATATATATATATATATATATATATATATATATATATATATATATACAAGAATGAATCAACAGAGCTTAAGTGTTCCAAGAAACAACAGAACCCAAATCCGAGAATCCGAACTCATTGTTTCATTTAACAAAATACCTAAAATTGGCTTTTGGAAGAAAACGAGAAAAAGTACAAAAGTACAAATTGTTTCAAGGAAGTATTGCTATGGAAGTCTGATCTGAGAGCGATCACTTTGTTTCTTAGACCATACGATGATGATGAAGAAAAATGTTTGAGGAAGATGAACAATCGGAAGAACTAAGTCACCAGAAAGGTACTGACACAACGGCATTGATGGCGCAGTCGAATGCTTTCCTGCTTTGCTTCACCCTGTTCTTGAGAAAACGTTGAGGAAATGCTTCTGGGAAATATCACTCTGAAAGTATGAGTTTTTTTAGAATCTCCTTCTCTGTATCTCTCTTGATTATTTCTTGTGTTAAAAATAAGTCTATTTATAGACTAGACCCTCTGTGCATAAAAAGCAACAAAATTGGGTCTCTATGCAAGTAACTGCTACCCACGATTGAAAATCAACCTTTACGCATGATGACACGTGTCCCATGTAGAGTTTTGATCTCTATGCAAGGTGACACGTGTCCCACAACTTCAACAAAATGGAGAGAATACGTACACACGTTCCTCGATAAGTGTGGCATGAAAGCCACGTATGCAGACCATGTTCTCACATAGCTAGAAAAGATTGGGCGTAAAAAATGACCCAAAATAGACTTCCTGCGTAAAGTAGCAGACTGGGCGTAAAATAACCCAAAATACACTTCCTGCTTAAAGTGGCTGAAAAGTAGCCTTGAGCGTATAATTAACTCAAATAAACTCTATGTACACAAAATCCTTGAGCGTAAAAACTCGAATAGCTTTCATGCATAAAAGAAGCAATCTCTTGAGCGTAAAGTAGCCCATCTGCACACTAAACGATAAGTGTTGGGTTTGGTGTAAATAAAATCTTCTCGGCTTCTGTACAATTTGCTGTCAGAAAATTATTTTGTCAGAACAGTATTACGTGCATTAAATACGATGTGGACAGCCTGTCTCCCGCGTAAAGTTTTGAGGATGGCTCTCGCATAAAGCAGTTCTCGTAGAGTTTACTCTATTTGATCTCTGCGTAAAGTCTGAATCTGACTCAGTTTGACTTGCGTAAAGCTCTCAACTTCTTTGACTTGTTCTATGAAATTTATTTATGCTTCAACAAGACCCCTTCAAAGTTTTCAAATTTTTTCTAAGATTTGAAATACTTTGAACAGAAACGTAAAATCCGGGATATCCAACAGTCTGCGTAAAGTTCGGGATATCCAACAGTCACCTTAGAAGCGTAATATTCGGGATATCCAACAGTCAGCATAAATTTCGGGAATTGAACCAATTTTAAAAATCCTCTATAAATAGAGTTCAACTGGTAGAGAGAGAACTTTACTCATTCTTGCGATTCTCAATCTTCGAATACTCTTTTCTCCTTCAAAATCTTAGTTCAAATGGCCCCCAAGAGCAAGACCACCGCCGGCGCCAAGGGCAAGAAGCCCGTCGCTGCTTCGTCGAGGAGTGAGCATACGGATGCCGCCGTCGCATCATTGGAAACAACTCGAAGGACCAACCCCGCTGTGGCTCCGGTCATGATAGGTAGAATTCTACCTAATTTGGCCCTGGGTTCGTCGGAGAAGAAGAAGAATCCGAACCCTAAACTTCACGTCAATGTTTATACGTGTCAGCGTAGAATAAAAAATCAACAAATATGCCCACGTTTATACGTGCCAGCGTAAAGAACAGAATACGCCCACGTCTATACGTGTTAGCGTAAAAATCTGAACAACAGAATATGCCCACGTCTATACGTGCTGGCGTAAAATACAAAATACGCTCACGTCTATACGTGCCAGCGTAAAATGCAAAATATTCTCATGTCTATACGTGCCAGCGTAAAATATAAACAACAAAATACGCTCACGTCAATACGTGCCCGCGTAAAATGTTTAAGCATAAAGAATACGCTCACGTTTATTCATGCCAACGTAAAGTTAAAAATATGCAAGTCACCCACATTCATACGTGTCAGCATATGTTTTCATGCGTACAACTTTTACTCTTTGAACAGAGAAAAAGACGTGTAAAACATTTAGTCAGACACCTTTACGCACAAATTGTCATTTACGTAAAATAACTCTTGCGTAAAGATGAACCAATTTAGGATTTTTCCAATCTTTTCTGAAATGAAAAACCTTTACTCATAAACATTTACTTGCGTAAAAGCATTTGCGTATAAAGATTAATTTTGAATTCTATTAACTTGATTTTTGTTTGATCTTCTTTTTATAGTGGACTTGCAGATTCATCCTCTATCTGAGATTTTTGGTTCTCCAACTGGCATCTTGGGTTCCAACTACTTGGAGAATCTGTCTCATGTTGAGTTCCCACAATCAGACAAATAGTATCCTGGGGAGAGACAATAACTGATAGCTGCTCAAGGAGATAGGATGCTGTTGACTTTGATAAATGGAGAGCTCCTAACATCGCTGGATGGCCAACAATTCTTGAAGCCTGCCTTCATGTTTGGAGATGCCATCGACTTCAAATCTCAGACAAATCCCAAAAATGAATCCTGGGTATTTAGATTTGGGGAGAGAGTGATGTACCTCCCTTCAATGTCAAGGGATTATCCCCTGTCTTCATTCGTTCATGCTACACACACAAGACATATGATCTGGAACCTGACTCCCAACAGTCATGGTAGACCAGGAAAAATCATATTCAAGAGAGATGAGTCCCACCAAATGGGTCATCATACCAGTGCTCCCAGTGGTGGTGGTGTCCCTTTCTTCGGTATACTGCCTGGATTTACACCAAGCGAAGATTCAGCTCTGATTCAACCAGTGCAGACACCTATGTTCAGAAACAGGCTTATGAATGCCTTAGTACTATATCCTCCGGTTAACCCTAGGCTTCCAGGGTGGATGACCCCACATAATAAGAACTAGATTCAACTCAGTGCTTGGGTTATGAATCACTTTACAACAGAGCTGCGAGCTATTAGGCTGTTTGAAGCAGTGGCCTCTACTAGTCAGGGCATACTAATAAACAACAACCTGTTCTTAGCTTTGATGGAGTTGTACATCAGCTCAACCGGGACTTTTGCAACCCCAATAGGAGAAATGGGCTTTGTACTACATGAGATGCAATTCATCTCTAAGCTGCCACTGGGGGAGCTCCATATGAAGAGTACATTCCCTCCAACCGGGAATTAATAGAGATCAGGGAGAAAAATCCTCAGTTAGTTGAGGTCTACCAAGAATTGATGTACCATTACCTGATTTGTACCACTATGTATGAAAGTGGTTTGTATTTGGCATATATCAACAAATGGACAACCTATTTATTCTACCACGAGAATAGGATATCCAAGAACGACAAAGGGAGATTCCAAGAAAACAAGGCTCAAACTATCAACCCTTGTTCAATAATTCCTTCAGATTTGATCCATGGTTGGATGATCACACATAAGTCTTCGGACCAGTATCTGACTACCAAAACTGGAGACATCCCTGCAGGGACTGAAACTTTGAGCTATCTGAAGCATGGCAGTCAGAAGATCTCAAAGGAAGCCTTGCTGGCGGGCTTTCTTTCCCTATGGCTGCAAAGATGGGTCGTACAGGAAATGGTACGCTTGATAGAATTCACCGGAACGTGCTATGGCCAGCAGTACGTTTGGTGTTTAAAGACAGACTCAGCCTATTACCAGCGATGGTATGTAGGATAAATACCGGTCTGCAGATATTTGGTGAGGAGTTAATTAATAATGCTCCTTACCGTAAAGACTTCCCCCGGGTGGAGATGCCCTACACCTATCTAATAGGCTGGTGCTGCATCACAACTGTAATTTATTGCCACCAGGCCCTGAAGATCAAGCGGAGGTATTCCTCCAGAAGTTCTATAAAGCCTCACGGGTTGCAACTTCAGTGGTAGATACCCGAGCAGCATTAAACTACTCTTATGGATGGAACTTCTTCTGCACACGATCGCCAGTTCCAGCTGACTGTTTTCATGTGCAATTTAAAGATGTAGGTGAAGAGATGACGGGGCTCCCTGGGCCTGTCTTTAATTGGCTAATATGTATCAGACCATCACATCTGATGTATAAAACTGATGATGACTGCGCCTTCGAACCTTACCTGCCCAGTCGGTTCGCTCGACAGTTTGGGTATGACCAACTTCACGTTGGTAATCCCTCCACCTCCTTCAACCATTATGGGAAGTTAGTTGATGGTGCAAGGGCATAGAGGTATTTCAGCACTGGATGTACCGGTGCTAAATTTCGTGTACCAACTGCCACCAGTACCACTAAGCTACGAATGTTGCATTCGTATGCTCGCTTCTATGCATCCATCCATTCCTTCGCAACGAACTACAACATGAAGGGGAGTCTTCGAGGGGTCAAGAAAGGAAATGTCAAGAAACCAGTCATGGTACCTTCAGACATACCCGATGATGTTGCTGTTCCAGACGAGTATCTGGCAGTGATTCCTTCGGAAGTTAGAGAGGGACCAGCAGGACCCATCAAAATCTCTACCTCTAAGAAGCGTAAATCCGACACAGTGATTGCTCCTAAAGAGAAGAAGAAAAAATTCACTGTTAAAGGGCCTTCCAGGAAGAGGGCTACTACTCCGGACAGTGAGATTCCAGTTGAGGAGCCTCAGAACATCGCATCTTCTTCAGCTCATCCTGGAGAAGGGTCTTCAGCATCGCAATCAGCAGCAGCAACAAAATTTATGGGGCTCCTATCTCCTGGACGTCTCAGTACCTCTGCACATTTAACTTCTCCACAGAAGGTGCAAGCTATTGAGGACACTACCACGACTCGTGCTAATGATCTGGAGCCCATCCCCTCGGATGAACTGGCTCTTGATTTCGATGATGATGACTGGGATCAGGATTATGACTCGCTCTTAGCACGTCCTGTACCTACTCCAGGTAAATATAAATTATAAAATCCATACAAAATTATGTATTATGATTTTGTATATTAACTTATTTTGCTTAATTTTTGTAGGTGTTATCATTGCAGCAAAGCCTGTGTCTACCCTTCCTCTTCAAGAAGAAAACATAGAGTCTGAAGAAGAGAGTTCTTCTTCAAAAGAAGATTCTGCTTCTAAAGAAGACTCTCCATCCATGGAGGTACAACAAGAGCCTGAAATAGAGGCCCAGCAAGGATTGCCTTCTCTTGCTGAAGGCAAAGAAGAAGAACCAACTGCAGATGAAGAAGTAGCTGCAGAAGTAGAACCAGCTGTAGATAAAGAAACAGCTGCAGAAGAAGAACCAGTTGCAGAAGAACCAACTGCAACTGAAGTACTCCCAGGACTTGAAGGGTCTGTAGCCAACGAAGGTGATAAAGATATTGTCAACCCATCAACTGAAGTCGGAGACGTAGTAATAACACCCTCAGTTATTGCTACTGATCCGGCACAAGTTCTTGAGAAGATAGTATCTGAACCTGAATCAGTTACAACGACCACCATTCCTCCCACAACAATCACCGTCACCGGAACTCAAGTAGTTTCAGCCCCAGAAATGGCTGGAGGAATAATTCATACACATGATGAAGACATTGTCTCTGGAGCTCCTGGGAATCAATTAGCCTTGGTAGCTATGACAACTTTTACTTCATCTCAGCCTGCTACCAAAGCAACAACATCTACTCCCAATCTTCAGAAAAGGGATTTAGCAGAGCTCGCTGCAACGCCGAGCTCTAATTCAGAAATGAATCTCTTAGTTGAGATCCATACTGAAACTTTCTACAAAATCTTGGCAACTTTGATTAAGATGGTCCTGAAGAAGGGCCTAAATTATGAAAGCCTGAAGGATGCAATTGCTCTTACGATCAGGAATGTTGCTATGTTTAATGACACTAAGAGAGCCACAGCTTTGGAGAAGGTAGTAGAAGGACTTGAACAGCCTATTAGAGAATATCTAAGGCTGTCAAGTGAAACTCTTGAAAGTCTCATTCAAACCGAGTATGATGCTTTATCAGCTGAATACATCACTCAGGAGACTATTTTTAATGAATCCCTCTAGGACTACAGCACCAAATTTGCCAGAGAGAAAGCTTTATTGAATAAAACTAAACCCCTGCTGGAGATGCATAAAGCAGCCTATGAGACTTCAAACATGAGAATTCATCAGCAAGATGATAGAATTCGTAAAGTTGAGGCAGAATTAGATCGCTTGAAAATAGAAAGAGAGCAGATAATTACAGCTTGAGACCAGCATCTGACGCAGAGCTCAATTTTGGAGGAGAAAGTCTTTGGTGTTGAAGCTACCATCAAAACCCTTGATGACGCCAAGGATAAAATGATACCTACTTTCGCCAAACTCTCTCATCTTTGTACTCCAGAAACTCGTCGTACCATGGCAACTACAAAGGTATTGAGTTCTCGTGAAAGGCGCTTGGCAGAGCTACAAAAACTACTTAAAGATGTATCTGCTCTACCTTAGGAAATAAAGAATTTTGTATTCTTCTGTCTTTTCCATTCTGTAATATTTCCAAGAAATGAATGAAATATTTGTTTTATGACCCTATCATTTATTTTGAATTTAAATAATAGGTATAAGATAGAAAGTACTTATCAGAGGAAATATGGACATGACAAGTCTTCTAAACTCAATAAATTATATCTATCCAGAGGTAATGTGGACATAATAGATAATGAATCTTGTTTTCTTTTTAGAGTATACAATACTATCAGAGGTAACATGAACGTGACAGATCGTAACAACTCAAAGAAAAATAGATTAATATCTATTCAGAGGCCATATGGACATGATAGATAAGAAAAAGAAGTAGACTTAATATTTATTCATAGGTCATGAGAATATGATAAATAATAAAAAAAATTTAATCAGCTGGTAAAACAGAAGATCAAAATTCTCTTTTAGGAGAACAAATAATCAGCTTAACCAAACCTTGGTAGATGGGGAATAAAGAAGAAGTTCAGACATAATATTTCTTCAAGAATTTGCCATTAATTGGCATCATGAACAAATCTTCATTAGGTTTAGACAACCTATAGGCACCATTGGAGAATACTGTCTCGACTACATAAGGACCTTCCCATTTCGCTTGAAATTTTCCTTTGCTCTTATGAGTCATCACCATCGGTCTTCTGACAGCTAGAACTAGCTCACCGACTTTGAATACCCTCTCTTTAACTTTATGATTGAAAGCTCGAGATATGCGGGCTTGATATAATTCGATGTGTTGTTGTGCTTGAAGACGCTTCTCGTCCAATCCTTCAAGTTCTTGGAGTCGTAAGCGATCATTATTCTCTGAAGTTAGCTCATTAGTAATGGCTATTCTAAGAGATGGGATCTGGATTTCCAATGGAAGAACAGCCTCACATCCGTAAACCAGTGAGAATGGTGTAAAACTAGTAGTAGTTTGGACTGTCGTTCGGTAAGCCCATAAACATTCTCTAAGTTTCTTATTCCAATCACGTTTATTAGAAGAGACAAACTTTTTGAGAAGTTTAATAATTATCTTATTGAAAGCTTCGGCCAAACCATTAGCAGCTGGATTATAAGCCGTAGAAGCTGTATTCTAGATTTGATTCTTATCGCAGAATCGATAAAATGCCTGACTGACAAATTGTGGTCCATTATCATGGATTATCCTTCGAGGAACTCCGAAACAATAAATGACATGATGTTTGATAAAGCTAACCACATTAGACATTTTTATTTCCACAAGAGGAACTGCTTCCCCCATTTAGAAAAGTAATCAGTTATAGCCAGGATAAACCGATGTCCCTTAACAGAAGGAGGGTTAATTGGACCAATGATATCCATGCCCCAAGCTTCAAAAGGCCAAGAAGTTGTTGTAGGATGTAAGAATTCAGAAGGTTGGTGAATAAAGTCAGCATGAATCTGGCATGCTTTACACCGTCTGGCATAATCTACAGCGTCTGCTATCATAGAAGGCCAATAATAACCTATTCTTCGAATGCGGTCCTGTAGTTTCGGACCCGGTTGATGAGCACCGCAAACACCATCATGAGCTTCATTGAGTGTTTGCTTAGCTTCACTCTCAGAGAGACAATGCAGCAAAAGTCTGTCATAAGAATGACGATATAACATATGCAAAAAAGAATCATAGTAGAACCGAAATGATCGTCTTTTGATTGATGCAGCTTCTTTTGGATCTTCAGGTAAAATTCGATGGACCGCATAATCAATAAATGGACTTCTCTAATCCCTTTGCTGAGAACTTGATTCTGTAGTATAACTCTGTTTGATATGCAAATTATTCTTGACACAGAATAGATCTCTATCCAACAAAGTAATAGTATTTTGTCTTCTAATTGGAATAGCTAAGTCTGTGGCTAAACTAGCAAGAGCGTCAGCTTCCAAATTTTGAAAACGTGGTACGAATTCAATAAAGAACCCTTTGAATGAAAGGACCAATTCGATTACTACTTGATGATAGGGAATGAGGTCAGGATTTTTGACTTCATATGTCCCTCTGACCTGATTAACAATCAATTAAGAATCTCCATAAGCTTTCAGGAACTCAATGTCCAATTGTTTTGCTACTTGGAGACCAATTAGCAGAGCATTATATTCTGCCACATTATTGGAACATGGTTCATTAAGAGAATAAGCACGGTATATGACCATTTTATCAGAAAAGACCAAGACGATTCCTACTCCGGAGACAATATTGCCTTTAGGTCCAACCCGCGATGCTCCATCAAAGTATAGTTGCCAAATATCATCCCTCAAAGTCATATTGCAATCCACGACTTCATCTGGAATGTCCTCATATAGCTTAGATGTTTCAGGTTGTCACTACCACATTTCTAGCTTGAGGGTATTTTGGTCATTTTTAAAATTTTGGAATTATTTGGAATTATTAGTATTAATTATAATTATTAGAATTTTCAGTGATTTTTAGTATAATTGATTTGGTGCTATTATTGACTTTGACTCAGGGTGACTTAGGAGACTGTCCTAGAAGCTAACCTAGGTCATGACTACTTGGTTAGAATGTGTAACCCTAGCCTGACCTAAGTTAGTGATATCCAACCAATTATAATTTATTTGGAGAGAATAGGAATTTATTTGGCTAGAGAATGGCTTTTGGTTTCGCAAGTCATAATTAATGACTTAAGCCCATAGAGGCCCAAAACCCAACACCATGTAGAACCCTAACCTAGCCCAACACTCCCCATGGCCGGCCAACCTAATCCTTCCCACTCTATTTAATGCCTCCTCAAAGTTAGGGCTAGCCTCCTTTAGAAAGTTCTCAAGTTAGAAAGAGAGGTATGCTCCATCTTTAGAAATTCCTAGAAAATCCAATTTAATTCTTTTTCCATCCAAACCAATTACAATAGGTTCTAAATTTCTTCTACTTGCTGTTTGTGTTGAGAAATTTTAGAGTGTGGACAATTTAAAGGAGTTTTGGTGGCTTGAGGATCCACTCACATTGGAGCTTTTTGAGCCATTGCAAACCTTAGGTAAATCTCTAATCTACACCATAAATTTCTGTTATTATTGCATTTTTAGGAAGCCCTAGGTCTACCCTAACTATAGGTATAGCTATCCCTAGGTTTCGTGTCCAATACGTGTCCGTATCGAACACGTATCAGTCCTTGCATGAATGTGTTTGATGAAATGTCCCAAAAGGCATTTCGATTTGATTTTGGATTGTTTTTGAATAGAAAATTAGGGTTTATTGTTGCTTATGGGTTTCTGGTGTTCTGAGGTCGTTTTGGTGTCGTGTCGGGTCGCGGTGGACATGGGAACACGCGGGGTGCCACGCGCGCGCGAGCAGTGTTGCTTCCCCTGCTACTTGGGGTCTCCTGTGCACAGCACACACCACGTGGACACGTAATATTGGACACACAGGTACGGGCAGTGACTGACATGAGGTTTCCAGAGTTATACGACCTCTTATGTCGTGTCGGACATGGTATCATGCGCGCACGGGGCGTGCACTGTGCGTGCATGGTTCTGGTTTTTGTTTCTCTGTTTAATTTTGTTTTAATTGGCTTAAATTATGAATTAATTTGCTAAACTAGATCCTGTATATTTTGTTAATCCCTGTTGATTGAGTTTACATGTTAGTTTAGGTTATTGATGTGAAATTTGATTCAAAATTGGGTTAATTGCATGTTTACTGATACCGCATTCATTTTCCATTTCTTTAACTGTTAATCCTATTTCAATTAATGTTTTTCATTGTCAATTACTCCCACTTAATTGTTAGTTCATGTTTAGCTTAATGTTATATTCGAATTTGGCTTTTGTTTGAGAATGGGATAATTAGACAATGAGTTGATTCGAATATACTTGACAGATACACTGTTTTTCTTCTATTACCTGAATTGATTTCTTTCTTAAACTATAACTGAATGTTGATTCAATTTTATGAGGAAACTTATATGTTTTAGATTCTAATATGGTTCTCCTATATGAGTTCTAGCTGTGTGCTTGATTTGGGATGTTTGGTATTGAGTTGGGCTTCGAATTTGTGACTGGGAACTGTTATTCATTCCCTTTTAACTGAAATGGTTTACATGTTACTGTCATGCTTATCAGCACTATTTCCTGGATTTCACCATTTGATTCTAGGTTACACAATGTGTTCACTGTTATCTTATTTTCCTATTTTCTTGAGATGTATTTCCAGTTTGTCATTCATGGAATTCCAGTTTTAAACCCAAATCTGAATGTGAATACTCATATTTCTTTGGGTATTAGTTAACTGTTTTGATTCAAATTGCATTCCCTGTTTTCCTATTGACAGTAAGTACACTATTTTGTAATAGGTTGATTCCAGATTTTACATTACACTGATTTGAATTTAAATGTGGGATCGAATCACCATTCACTCTATTTTTTTCAGATTTCCTAGTTAGCTAACTATTTTGCTTTTACCTCACACCCTCACACCCTCATGCCATGTCTCACTAACACACACACACACACTTGAACACATGATCACATATGCCCCTTCCCTATCCTTGTATGTGTGGTATACATATAGGTAGCCTATATGCTAATGTATGTTACTATGTTATATTATATAAATATATCAATATGTGTATTATATTAGATATATGAATTGGCATGTGTATATGTGTGTTATGGTTGGTTTAGGCATGGTATTGCCTAATAGCCTAGACTAGGGCTCTTAGCCTAAGGCCTATGGGTGTATCTGTTTGCCTAGTGAGTCTAGATTGGACTTGTATATTGTTAGACCTAGAATAGACTAGTTAGACTAGTATAGACTTGTTTGACTTAGGTTTGACCTAGTTGACCTAGTTTGACTTCTAGGGTTGACCATAGTTGACCAAGAGTTGACTTTGGTCTAGATTGACCTAGATTCATGTAGAATGTATTGACTTGCATCTTATTATCATTTTAGACTCATAGTGACTTGTACTGTTCTATAGGAGACAGATACCACTCCTCGGACAGTAGATATTCTCCAGATTCTCAGGATACAGGCGAGTACATTCTCTGATCATTTTATATCCTGTATTAGGAGTATATTTCCTGCTTTAGATTACTTTACATGATGCTGACACGTTGGAAACATGGATTGGTACTATATGGATCTTGTCATGCGATGTTATCCCCTTAGCGGATACATCGGGTATTCGTGTTCGTGTACTTTATCGTGAGCATCGTGTACTTCTTGTATTCGTGACATTCGTGTACAAATCGTGTAAAATTGTATATATTCATGTATTCATATGATCTTCGTGTGCGACTATACTTCGTGTACAATAACATAACTTGGCTAGATCCTTGTGTATTGATTGGGGCGGGGGAGTAGAAGTGGTTATGTAATCAATCCAGTAGATTACTCGTGTACAAACCTCTGTAGATTACTCGTGTACAACATCGTGCCGTTTACATAACCGTCTTGTGCTCTGAATCACTAGTCACTGATAGTTCTCTATATACTGTATCTATTTATTTACAGTCTTCCTTTTTATCATGTTATTTCCTTCAGTTTCTTGTATCTTACTCTCTAGCATGATTATATATCCTGACCTGCTATGATTTGTTGAGATGTACTGTGCTTGCTCCTGTCCTGACTGGACCTGTTAAAATATTACAGAGGACGAGGCTGAGGCGTTCTGCCCTACATATTACGGTACGACCCTAGATGAGTGCTTGGACTTGGACCAGTAGCAGGACCCACTAGCAGTGGGTGACACTCCCTTAGATTAGGATGTCTTTACTTTTCATGGATTACTGTATATGGATTCTGAGATATTTTGGGATATGAACTTATTTTAGACACTTAGACTTCTGGATTGTATCTCTGTGATTTCTTCTGTTTTGGATATTTATCTATCTATCTATCTTTATCCTGTTCTATCTTAGTTGTGATTGAGACTGTATTTGCTATGTCACCTCCATTCGAAGAGTATATACCGTACAAGTACCTTTATATTGTTAGATGTTGACCTAGGACAGCGTTCTACCGCCGACACTGCGGTGTAGGCTGGACGTACCCACGTCTCGTGCCCTTACTCTAGGGTGCGGGTCGTGACACAGGTATAGGGTGAGCTGCTAAGAAATCAGCTAATGCTTGACCCTTCCCTAATTTTTGAGGTACATAGACCATATCATAAGGAGTAAGCAACATTTCCCAGGTGGCTAACCTGGAGTTAAGAATACTGGGCTTTCTCATCAATACCCGAATAGGATTTATTCTGGATATGACATGAATAGTTTGTCCTGACACATAATGTCGTGTCTTTTGAACAGTAAAAACCAAGGCGAGACATTCTTTTTCCACAGGAGTATACCTGTGTTCAGCTCCAACCATCATTCGACTAAGATAATAAATTACATGTTCATGACCCTTATCACTTTTCTGTGCAAGAAGAGCACCAAGATAATGATCTAAGGCTCGAACATACAGCAAAAATGGTCTTCCCACCACTGGAGGAACTAAAATAGATGGATTTATAAGGTATTGCTTGATGTCATTGAAGGCTTTCTAACATGCTTCATCCCAAACAAATGATACGCCTTTCTTTAATAGACGAGAGAAAGGTTGACATCTCCCAGAAAGATTTGATATAAATCTCCTGATATAAGCAATACGACCTTAAAAGCCACGGAGTTCTTTTAGATTGCGTGGAGGATGTATTTCAAGAATTGCTTTGATTTTATCAGGATGAACATGGATACCTTGAGAAGTAATGACAAATCCCAAAAACTTGCCACTGGAAACCCCTAAGAAAGACTTAGTAGGGTTCATCTTTAATTAATGTCGACGCAATAACTCAAATACTGTCTTCAAGTCTTGAATGTGATCCTCTTTTAATCGTCTTTTGACAGCAATATCATCCACATAACATTCAACAGTTTTTCGTAGATGTTCTTGAAAGATATTGCTCATGGCCCGTTGATACGTAGCACTGGCATTTTTCAGACCAAATGGCATAACCGTATAGCAGTAAACTCCAAGGGGTGTACGGAAAGCGGTATGCTTTTCATCTCCTGGATGCATCTTAATTTGATTGTATCCTAAAAATCCGTCCATGAAAGACATGCGTTCAAAACCACATGTATTGTCTATCATGACATCGATAATCGGAAGTGGAAATTCGTCTTTTGGACAAACTGCATTAAGATCTCGAAAATCTATGCAAACTCAGACTTTTCTATTCTTCTTCATTACAGGAACAATGTTGGCAACCCATTCTGGGTGTTGTTCTTCATGAACAAAACCACATGTGATCAGCTTTTTGATTTCTGCTTCAATTGCATCCATCATATCTGGTCGAAAATGCTACTATTGTTGTTTTACAGGTTTGCCATTAGGAAGAATATTGAGTTTATGAGTAGCTATTTTAGGATCTAGACCTGGCATATTCTCATAACTCCATGCAAAGATATCAATATATTCTTTAATCAGCTTTATCAACTCTTCTTTTTCATCTTCAGAAAGGTTTTTGCTGATGAATATCGGCTTAGATGTAGTTTCGTCGCCAACGTCAATCTGGATAATTTTATCTTCTGTAGGTAGCTGTCGCTGTTCAAAATGAAGCTCTCATTGAGTGTCCATTTGTTGTGCCCAAGGGTCATTTTCAAATGACTCAAATTCACCATCAGTTTGAACCATGTTGACTGAAAAGACACACTCAGATTCAACATACTGGTTTCTTTCAGAATATGAGGATTGTAAAGAACTGGAAGAAAATTCGTCTTTCATATCTTCTTTATACATGTGGGATGTATCAAATTCAATGAACTGGATTTCTTCAGAATCTGAGGATTGTGAAGAACTGAAAGAAAGTTCTTCTTGTATATCTTTATTAAACTTGAGGGATGGATCGTATCCCAACCCATGATAAGTTTTTTGGTAAAACGGATTACCACATAACGGTAACCGTCTACCTTTGCCTTGATTGAGACCTAGCATAGTTTTTAAATGATATCCCATGTTCTGGATAATCTTAAGAGATTGTTGACTATATTTATCAATTCTGATTTTTTCTTTATCTTTCTCTATGAAATCATCTGTCTGAGTAACTGGGATATTTCTAGCCAGGCCAAACACAATTTGGCGCTTGTTTTTCTTATTAGACGGAATCACAAAATAAGATTCTTCGTGACGTCTATAAGTTACACAAGCTTGTGATGATGAGGCTACAGGTAGAAGATAAGGAGAAGATGTTAGGAACCTTTGAGCATAGGGTCCAACATCGACATAAGGAGGAAAAGAATTTTCCTTATGATTAATATATAAGATTTTCTCTGTATTTATGTCATTTCTATGTTAATGACTTTGATTATCAGCAGATAAAGTCATTCTTTCAATAAATTTGACAGCCATATACTCCAAAAGAAAATCTTCATTAATATTAGAAAGTACAGAATGATCAATATTTACATCATTTACAAACTGGCTACTACGCTTTGGATTGATCATTAATGGACCGTCATCCGTCTTCAGCGTAGACTTGCCAAGGTTGATAATCAATGGTTCTGGATCATTTGTACGAGAAGTACGTCCCTTGACCTTGATCATGAGAGGTTGAACTTGGCTCTTGACTGGAATTTTCATAGATTCCTCAGACGAAGCTCGAGTCCTTCTTTTAACCTTAATCATCAAAGGTTTATCATTGACAGGTTGGAGTTGAATTCGACCTTTGACTTTAATCTTCAAAGGTTGATCTTCTAAAGGATCTTCTAAGACAGATTGATCTGCAGGTGACCAATCTTCAGCCATATCAGATATCTTCTTCACATGCTCCTGTTTGTAGAGTATTGAATCAGAGAAATAGGCTTCAACACCCTTAAAAGGATTAATATCTGCGAATTTAGTCTTCACAATCCTTTGAGAATCTACATATTTGAAACATTGGTGGAGAGTTAAAGGCACAATATTATGCTCATGTATCCACGGTCTTTCAAAGAGGATGTTGTAAGATACATCTGAGTTGATAACATAAAAGGTCGCCATAGTTCGAAGATTACCTATCTGAATCTTCAGACGAATCTTTCCCAATGGTTTACTCTTTCCAGAGTTGAAACCAACTATTGTTGTACTAGTGTAAGTCAAATCACTAGTAGGAATCCTCAAGGGTTGCAGCATACTCTGAAGAATAATGCTAATAGAAGACCCAGGATCAATGTAAATCCTGTCAATTTCAGTAGAGTCAATATACCCTGTGTAACACAGAGGTTTGTCATGTCTATTATACTTCAAGAGCATATCTTCTTGTGTGAAGGTAATGTTAGGAATCGATTCCATCACACTATGACATTGGGGACACGAGACCGGTATATTATCAGGACTTTTGAGTTGAGCTAAGCATGAATCTACCTGTAGCAAAGCTTCGCTCAAAGTTTCTCGACTTTCTTTAGAAAGACGAAGCAACTCAAAGATAGAAATTCTAGCCGGAGTATTAGCTAATTGGGCTAGAATATTGAACTTGTAGGGCTTCATCACTATCCCTTGATTTGAAGCAGATTTTAATGGGACGTCAAAGCGTACTGCTTTCTGTTTTCCTTTCTCAACCACAGATGGTTTAGAAGGTCTTGCATCAGCAGGAACAGGAGATGGTTGAGCTGGTAGTGTTTCAGCAACATCTTCAACTTTTTTGGAAGTTCCCTCATAATCTTTATAGTATTCTTTACCAGATCCCGTACCAGCAAAGGTTTCTTCTTCAGACTCAGGAGAATGAAGTACCATATTACAGGTTTTAATCTTCTTTCCCTTAGTCTTCTTCTTGCGAGGATTTTTATGAGGGACCTTAAATCCTAATCCAATAGTGGAATTTTGACGTTGAATTTGTAAAGGAATTCGCATTCCTTTATCATAGTTCAAGCCTTCCGCCTTTTGAAAGTCATAGCCCATCTTTTTCATGAGATGGACTAATTGATGACTGTACATGTGAGTGGGTAGCGGACTTTCAATAGATGGTTCAACAGAGGAAGGAGGAATAGAAACCTCTGTAGCCACAGGAGTAGGGGTATTCGGGACAGGAGGAAAAATCCCTACAGGAGCTTTCTCATAAGCAGCAAAGACTTATTGAGCCCTGTATAAGGGGATACTATTTATTGCTAACCATTGTCGGTGAGTAAGTTTGAGTTTGATAGGAGGAGCCAAACTTGGAGGACATATATTCAGACCCCTTAGTCTATCCTCCAAATAAATGTCATCCCAAAGATGATCCAAATCATCATGATCTGGAGTAACAACATAAGAAATCATATTGCAGGTTTTAACTTTTTGACCTTTCTTGGATTTTGAAGTTTTACCTTTATCTTCCATTTCAGGTACTAAGTCAGGGTGTACCCACATGATTTTACCATTTTTTAATGTGAGAGACAATAATCCTTCACTTTGCTCTCTAGCTGGTGGGAGATTCACAATCTTCATTGTTGCCTTTGGAATTGGGACAATCCCATCTGGAACTTGCTATGGAGAAAAACCTCCAAACTGAAGAGAAATCATATTAGTTGTAACTATATGCTCATCATTGGTTAAAGCGATGGCATTAGCATTTATCAACTCTTGGATTTTCTTCTTTAAAACATAGCAAGCCTTGGTAGGATAATTTATGTATCTATGATAGATACACTACTTGGGATTATCAGTCAGATTCACCTCATTAGGTCTTTTTGGCTCTGGAATCTGGAGTTTGCCACTCTTCACAAGACATTAGAATATCCCTGGGATATCACTGTCATCAAAAGAGTACTCTTCTTTTGGTTTGGAAGACTCCGAATTATTTGGCGTCGTTTTGGGTTTTGAAAGATTAACCACTAGGGTTTTCTTTCCTTTCCCATTACGATTGCCAAAATTATTACCTGAAGAGGCTTTCTTTCCTTTGCCTTCTGAGGCAAAGATTATCCCATATTTATGAGCCAATCTACTATTGGTTTCGGCTGAAACTGCTGCTATAATGAATGAGGCCCAATCTGTGAATTGAGAGCCTGTAAAGACAGCAATAGTTGGTCGCAGATTCATTTTGCATGTGTCAATCAATGTTGAATCTGGCATACCAGGAGGCATCTTCAAAGTAGCTTGACGGAAACGTTCAATAAATATCCGAGTATCCTCCTTTTCTTTTTGTTTAATTTTTATTAAGGAGGACATATTCATGTCCATTCCTCCTTCATAGAAACGGGAAAGAAACATTGCTTTAAATTCGTCAAAAGACGTTATGCAATTGTCGGGTAGACTGCGATACCAGTCGTATGCTGAACCCGTCAAACACCTTATAAAGACTCGGGTGAGAAGAGCATCATTCTTTTGCAGATGCACAGTCATAATATCAAAATAATTGATATATTGACTTGGAGAAGCCTTTCCATCAAATAACACCATAGATTGTGGCTTGAATTTTGGAGGAAAAGGCACATTATTCCAATGGAGAGGATAAGGTTGCTTGATCCCTAACCTCTGGAGCTGATCTTTGTGCTTAAGGACCTCAAACTGTACTTTTAGCTCACACACTGCTTGAATAGCTTCACTAGTTTGGAGAAGCACATTTGATTGGATAGTGGGTGGATGTACCGTAACCCCCCCCCCCCCCCCGGAGGTGGTACATCTTCTAGAATGAGAGGATCTAGAGCTGCAGAGTTTTGATTGATAGCCGGCTCTTGACTAAGATTATTCAAAGGTGTATCAACCCCTTGACTATCTTGAGTTTGCGCTGCTACCTGCACTAGTGTTACTACTGCCGGCTGAACAGTTTGCTGAGTCATTATTATTTGATGCATATTTTGCATCATAGCAAGCATGTCCTTTAGTGATTGTTCCACTGCTGAAAGACGTTGCTCTGTATTAGAAGTAGACGTATCTGGTTCTTCTCCGACAACATAAGATTCAACCTCCCTTGAACATATAGAGGGATTAGTGTAAAGGTATGAATCAACGCTATCAGTTTCTGACTCAAAAGACTGGGTACCCCCAACTTCTGAATTTGAAGATTACAACGATCTTTGACTTCTTGACCGAGTATGCTGATATACCCCTTCAAAAGTGTCAAGAAGCCGGTTGAACTGTTGTTGGCTAGGAGTCTGGGATGAATTACGTCTTGGACATCGTCCTCTATTGACATGAGATGCCATATTGACTGATGCATAGGACAACTCATGTTCTTGATCATCAACTTGTTGCTGAGGCACATTGTAGCTTAATCGGTCAAAAACTGACCGTTTAGAAGTCGAACAGCAACATTTGATTACAATCTGGTGACACTCACAATAATAATTTTCTTGGGGGAGTCTCACAGGAGATTTTCTATTTTTATACTTTTGTACAAGTAACTCGCATAAATCAGAAGGAGTGGAAGGAGTCGTCTTCTTTATTATATTTGGGACAGAGAATCGTTTTGTCCCTTGCATATAAAGAAGATTACTGGCTGCATTAGCAGAACCAAATTGTAGATTTTTATGCGCCTGGAGTTGCGTGCGTAAATCCTGAGATTTTTGTACACAAAGAACTCCATCAGCATTACGCGTAATATGAAGGTTTGGTACTTTGCGTAAAGTAGTGTAAGAAGGTTGTTGGTACAAAACTGAAGTTTTATCAACAATAGAATTCTTGTTTTTACGCTGTATGCGTGCAGGCAAATTTACTTTAGATGCAAAGGCATCATTGTGAACTTTATCTACCATGTCACCGACAGGAGATTTACCCTTACGCGTAGAGCGCAAAACATGAACATCTGCCACATCACAGACGGGAGATTTACCCTTATGCGTAGAGCACAAGACTTGAGTGTCTACCACGTCACAGACGGGAGACTAATTTTTATGCACAGAGCGTAAAATTTGTGTGTCTACCATGTCACAGACGGGAGACTAATTTTTATGCACAGAGCGTAAAATTTGGGTGTCTACCATGTCACAGACGGGAGACTGATTTTTATGCTCAGGGCGCAATAGTAAAGTAGAGACTGTCTCGTCACAGATGGGAGCCTCCACAACAGGAGTGGGAAGAATTCCCTTGCCTTCAGAGACAGCAGGGAGATCAGAGGATACTTTGGACTTAGGAATCCAAACTTTTTGCACCTTCTACGATTTTTGAACATTGGAGCAATGAGTACTACCCCCAGTTCGGAGCATTTCTTCGTAAGCTGTCTGGTCGAATTGAACAACTAGAGTCTTCTATGTCGATCCGACCGACACATCATCATATTGAGCAATTGCTTTCTCGTCAGAGGAGAAAGTCATTCCCAGCAGAGTCGCCATTTTGTTTCACTTAACAAAATGCCTAAAATTGGATTTTGAAAGAAAACGAGAAAAAGTACAAAAGTATAAATTGTTTCTGAGAAGTATTGCTATGGAAGTCTGATTTGAGAGCGATCACTTTATTCCTTGGACCATACGATGATGATGAAGAAAACTGCTTGAGGAAGATAAACAATAGGAAGAACTAAGTCACCAGAAAGGTATCGACACAATGGCACTGATGGCACAGTCGAATGCTTTCCTGCTTTGCTTCACCCTGTTCTTGAGAAAAAGTTGAAGAAATGCTTCTGGGAAATATCACTCTGAAAGTATGAGTTTTCTCAGAATCTCCTTCTCTGTATCTCTCTTGATTATTTCTTGTGTTAAAAATAAGTCTATTTATAGACTAGACCCTCTGTGCGTAAAAAGCAACAAAATTGGGTCTCTATGCAAGTAACTGCTACCCACGATTGAAAATCAACCTTTACGCGTGATGACACGTATATAGAGTTTTGATCTCTACGCAAGGTGACACGTGTCCCACAACTTCAACAAAATGGGGAGAACACGTACACACGTTCCTCGATAAGTGTGGCATGAAAGCCACGTATGCAGACCACGTTCTCACATAGCTAGAAAAGATTGGGCGTAAAAAATGACCCAAAATAGACTTCCTACGTAAAGTAGCAGACTGGACGTAAAATAACCCAAAATAGACTTCCTGCGTAAAGTGGCTGAAAAGTAGCCTTGAGTGTATAATTAACTCAAATAAACTCTACGCACACAAAAGCCTTGAGCGTAAAAACTCGAATAGCTTTCATGCGTAAAAGAAGCAATCTCTTGAGCGTAAAGTAGCCCATCTGCACACTAAACGACAAGTGTTGGGTTTGGTGTAAATAAAATCTTCTCGGCTTCTGTGCAATTTGTTGTTAGAAAATTATTCTGTCAGAACAGTATCACGCGCATTAAATGCAATGTGGACAGCCTGTCTCCCGCGTAAAGTTTTGAGGATGGCTCTCGCGTAAAGTAGTTCTCGTAGAGTTTACTCTATTTGATCTCTGCATAAAGTCTGAATCTGACTCAGTTTGACTTGCGTAAAGCTCTCAACTTCTTTGACTTGTTCTATGAAATTTATTTATGCTTCTACACTCATAATCTATCGAACTCGAAATCGGAAACCGATTTTTCAAAACGGACTATTCCAAATCGAAGTCGGAAATAACAGAACCAAATTTGAATAGGAATCAGAATACGAAATCCAAATTCACAGCATAAATTTCGAATTTAAAATCAAAAAACCCAACGAACCAATTCCGACTTAGAAATTAGAACTAAATATGCAATAATCGAATCCCATAGCAGGACCGAGACCGAGTCATCATCGACTCTACGGGAGGGACACAGGGACACAAAAATATACCTAGGATGCTCGGCTAGAGCTCTCAGATGCAATTTAGGGAAGAAATCGAAATCTCGCAAATTCGGAATAATCCAGAACACACGGACAGCGGGGCGCGGCCACGAAAATAGCAGATCGGAACCCGCAAAATACTGTGGACAGTGGATCGGGGCACGGACGATCGGATCGGGGATGGGGCGGCCGGAGCGGACTCGCGGGGTGCTGCGCCTCGAAAACAGCAGCGGCGGGAGGCCGCTCGGCCTGGGCGAGATGGCGCCGTACAGGGGATCAGCGGGCGCTGGCCTGGGTGGCCGGGGGTCGCCGGGAGGACGTGGCCTGGGGTTCGCCGAGTGGGGCACGGCCGGGATTCGCCGGAAGGGCGTGGGTTAGGACTAGGGATTTGGGGATGGGTTTGGATGAGATATGGAGAGGGAGAGGGGCTTATATAGGATGGATGTTTGGGGGTTACGGGAGGGGAAAGGAGGGGTCGGGAGTTTCGGAAGGGGAGGAGACTCGGCCGTTGGCCGTTCGGTCGGGAAGGGAACATGGAGGGGTCGCTTAGAGGCTGGAGTTGGGAAGTGAGAGAGAGAATTAATAAGAGTTGTAACTAATTAACTTATAAAATAAAACTTTTACACACAAATTTCAATTAATTCTAAAGCTAATATTGATATAATTATAAATAACTTTAAAGATGAAAACCGAGTTTGGGTTCAGTTTTGAAAATGGATCGAGACGGGTTCGGGACGGATCAGGCCAAATAAAAAAAATCCATGAATAATTAAAAAAAATATGATTTTCCTAAATTAATCAATTTAATAATAACAAATTAGCAAACAAAATATCCAATTAATTAAATAATGAAACCTAAATTTACGGGTTTTACAACCTTCCCTCCTTAGGAAATTTCGTTCTCGAAATTAAAGGTTAGGGTTAGGAATTACCTCAGGTCTCAAACAGATACGGATACTGCTCCCGCATCTCATCTTCTCGCTCCCAAGTAGACTCGCCTGGGAAATTGTGTCGCCACATCACTCTAACTATGGGCGTCACAGAGTTCCTGGTTTTCTTCTCACCTCTGTCTAAAATCGTCACTGGCTTCTCTGGTACTGTAAAGCTGGGTCCAATCTCCAGCTCTGAATGTTCTAAGATGTGGCTCGGATCCGAAATGTAGCGCCTGTGCTGTGAAACGTGGAAGACGTTGTGCACACCCTCAAGATTAGCTGGTAGAGCTAATCGGTACGCTACTTCTCCGACTCGGCTCAAAACTTCAAATGGGCCGATGTACCTGGGACTCAGCTTTCCTGCTCTGTCGAACCTGATAGTTCCTCTGGTAGGGGAAATCTTAACGAAAATATTATCTCCTGCTTCGAACTCCAGTATCGACGACTGCTATTAGCCGAATGCTTCTGTCTGTCCTGAGCAATCCTGAGCTTGTCTCTAATCACCTTTACCTTCTCTGCTGCATCGGTCACCATTTCAGGTCCATGCAATACTCTTTTTCCTACGTCGTCCCAAGCAAGTGGAGTGCGGCAACGACGTCCATAAAGTGCCTCGAACGGAGTCATACCGATACTAGCTTGGTAGCTGTTGTTGTAGGAGAACTCTACCAAGTGCAAGTGGTCTTTCCAAGACCCTCCAAATTCTAAGACGCAAGATCTCAACATGTCCTCTAGCGTCTGGATTGTTCTCTCCGATTGTCCGTCAGTCTGGGGATGGTAAGCGGTGCTGAACTTCAATTGTGTTCCCAAACTTTCGTACAAGCTCTTCCAGAAGTGAGAGGTGAATCTGGTATCTCTGTCAGATACAATACTTACCGGAACTCCATGAATCCGGTAGATATGCTGCATGTACAGTGCTGCCAACTTCTCGGTGGATAGACCAACCTTGAAGGGGATAAAGTGAGCTGACTTTGTCAGTCGGTCCACAATAACCCAAATGGCGTCCTTTCCTCCTTGGGATCGAGGCAGTCCTGACACAAAATCCATCATTATGTGTTCCCATTTCCACTCCGGGATGTCTAGCGGCTGCAACAGTCCTGCTGGTCTCTGTCTGCTAGCTTTCACTTGTTGATAAATTAAGCATCTAGCCACATATCTAGATACGTCCTTCTTTATTCCGTACCACTATACTACAGTACGCATATCCCGATACATTTTATTAGCTCCTGGATGTATAGAATACTGCGACTGGTACGCTTCTTGCATCAGCTCGTTCCTCAGTTCGCCAGTTGGTACGTAAAGCCTCGTACCATGCCTCAATGCTCCGTCACTGTCGATTGAGAATCCTTCAAGTGTTCCTGCCAGCACTTTATCTCTTAGTTTGTAAAGCGTCTCGTCTTGGAATTGTGTCTCCTTGACTCTGTCCATCAGACTTGAACGCACTTGCAACTGCATTATTGATGAATCAGCTCCAGGTATAATGGCTTCTCATCCCAGTTTCTTCATTTCTTCTTCAGGCAGTACAATCTTCAGTCCAAACTTTTCTATGTCTTCCAACAAATGTCGCTCCTTGGTCACGAACATTGCCATCGAGTATCGACTAAGTGCATCTGCAACAACATTAGCCTTACCCGGATGGTACTGCAGGTCGATGTCGAAATCTTTCATCAGCTCCAGCCATCGCCTCTGTCGCATGTTCAGCTCCTTCTGAGTGGAAACATATTTAAGACTTTTGTGGTCTATAAATATTTTTACTCTCTCTCCATAGAGGTAGTGCTTCTACAACTTCAGTGCAAATATAACTGCTGCAAGCTCCAAATCATGCGTGGGATAGTTCTTCTCATGAGTTCGTAATTGCCTAGATGCGTAAGCAATTACTTTCCCGTGTTGTTGAAGAACACAACCCAATCCTTTATCGGAGGCATCACTATAAATTGAGAAACCGCCAGTACCTGCGGGTAGCGCAAGTATCGGCATCGTTGTAAGTCTCTTCTTCAGTTCCTCAAATGCTGACTGGCAAGCTTCAGTCCACACAAATTCTTCATTCTTCCTGGTGAGCTTCGTCATTGGCTCAGCAATCCTGGCGAAGTCCTTCACAAATTTTCGGTAGTAGCCAGCTAAGCCCAAAAAACTTCTGATTTCAGCCACTGAACTTGGTGTACTCCACTTCTCAATAGCAGCTATTTTCTTTGGATCCACCGAAATTCCTTCTCCTGTGACAACATGGCCTAGAAAATCCACCTTGTCTAAGAAGAATTCACATTTAGATAGCTTACCATAGAGCTTCTCCTTCCTTAAGGTTTCCAGAACTTTCCTCAGGTGCTCTTCTTCGATCTTCGAGTAGATCAGAATGTTATCGATGAAGACAACAACAAACTAATCCAGATATTCATGGAAGACCTTGTTCATAAGATTCATGAATACCGCAGGAGCATTCGTCAATCCAAACGGCATGACCAAAAATTCATACTGACCATATTTGGTGTTGAATGTCGTCTTTGGAATATCCTCCTTCCTGATCTTGATTTGATGGTAGCCAGATCGAAGGTCTATCTTCGAGAATACTTAGCTCCACTTAGTTGATCAAACAAGTCATCGATCCGGGGTAGAGGGCACTTGTTCTTGATGGTGATGTTGTTCAGTGTCTGGTAGTCAATGCACATCCGTACAGTTCCATCCTTCTTGGGCACGAACAAGACAGGTGCTCCCCAGGGTGAGGTTCCATCTCTGATAAATCCAAGGGCCTTCAGCTCATTGATCTGGTCCTTTATTTCCTTGGCCTCCTTAGGGTTGACTCTGTAGCATCCCCGAGAAATAGGAAAAGAGCCGGGAACTAGGTCGATAGTGAATTTCATATCTCTATCCGGGGGCAATCCTGGAAGACTATCAGGGAAGACGTCCATGAATTCTGTTATGATAGGGTGAGGAGGTCCGGGTTCTTCAGTGATAGAGAAGTAGGTAATACCCTCCATATCTTCCGGAGCTCGAGAGATTTCAAACTCCGGCTCTCCAGGTGGGCTGAAGACTATACATCCTCTGTGACAATCTATCAGCGCATGATGCTTACTTAACCAGTCCATTCCTACGACTACATCATAGTTAGGTAAGGGCATCACAAGTAAGGGTGCTAAGAATTTATGTCCTGAGATAGTTATAGGGCAGTTACTGGTCTTAGTGATGGGTATGGGTCTACCACCAGTCATAACTCTACATATCTTCTTACTAAATCCCGTAACTAGGTGATGTGTAGATATAAATTTTGTTGCTATAAAACTGTGTGATGCACCCGAATCAAATAATGCTAAAGCAGGATGTGAATGCACATAAATGGAACCTGTAATGACATCCCATCGCCAGCAGTGTTAGTCTTGTCTGTGGCCATACTCTGAAAGGTTTAGGATACAAAACATAAGCAAGGTAGCCTACCAGTCTATAACAAACAAAATATTTATTTATAATATATTTTGGTCCTGTATTGTGATAAATTAATGTTCTAGTGTTCTAATTTGTTTCTAGATATGTTTACCTAAGTTGTTGATCGGACCTGCATGGGCCACCACTAAAAACATGTCACGACCAGGTCCCAAATTATTGGGTCGAATCGGATCATGTCCAGCCTGCACCGTTGTGAGACGGCGGCAGTAAGCTGTATCCACTTGCAGGTAATCTCAACAACACAATATATTTGTCACAACTTCTAAAAATTACGAATATTAAAATCTTGTCCAACAGAAAGTTTTATCTGATACATCTGATAATATAAAACTGAAATAATCTGTCTTAAATTCAAACATCATAACTAGAAAGAAAATGTCATCATCTAGAAAGTTGGCTCATCAGCCCCGAGATCAACATCCTCCGATTGGAACTCTGGCAGCACAGCTGGGTAAAGCTCAGGATCGTAATAGCTATTAATCAATAGCTCAGCTTCATCAATGGGACCTATTGGAGGTGGTGATCCAGTCAGGAAAGGAGCAAAGTACAATTATGAATATCTAACAATTCAACTAATAATTAGAAATTAGAAAATTTAAACAGTTTAAAATACTTGAACAATATTTTCCAACAATTAAAAACAATGTGATTAGAATAGGTAATGTATATGACCGGCTTGGATTGTACAATAGTATCCTAGCGATACGATACGGCTTATCCCCGTGTAAAGAGGGGTAAGCTCGCACAATTATGCAATATGAAGGTATTGGTCAGAAAATACTACACTACTCCCCCAATATCCCACAATCAATAACAATCAATACTCTAGAAGAGAGTCCCGTGTAGCAATGTGGTTTAAGCTTGCAATATTATAATTACTAATTAAACTGAAAAATAAACATAACCGTACTTGCCTTGGTTTATGACTGGATTGGAAGTCGGTACTGGAAAGAAATCAGACTCGTACTCGAAATCCTACAGTTGAGAAGTTCTGACTTAGAACCATCATCATTGAACCATATCTAGGTATGCTAGTTACAATCTCTGAAATTGATCCTAGTCAAGTTTTATGTTATCATAACACGTTTATCGATGCGATTTAAAATCATTGATTTAACGAAATAAAAATCAAATTAACATTTATTGGGAAAATTCGCATTTTCGATCATTTGGCAAAACTTTGTATTTTGTAATATATCAAAAACTAGATTTTTCTTTAAATGAGAAAATTGTGAATTTGTTTAAATAACACAAACTTATATTTTATTATTAACTAAATATGGGAAAATTATTTACTTTTCTATATAAAATAAATATTCAATTTATTATTCTACGCATTTATCGATAACTAACGAAACCAGAAAAACTAAAAGAAACCAAAACTATACTACACAATTACAAAACCACAGAGAAAGAAATAAAGACTGGGTTATGCCCTTACAACACATTACATAAATTAAATGAATTTAAATTAATTAAATTTTTAGTGAACTCTGAACGCCGGGAAGCGGTCCATTCAGCAGGCCGAGGCCCTATACTCAAAATACTATTGGCCAGTAACAAGTTCTAAAATAATAATTTAATTAAAAATATAAAAATATGGTAAGTCTCAGACTTGGTCCAAAGTGTCATGTTGCATTCTAGCTTATGCCTCAATGTTCGAAAATTTTGGTTTCATTTGCATTTCGCTAGGGCCCATGGACTGATATGGTCGTCGCCCAAAAGTGGTATCCGAAAGTCAACCAACCCAAAAACCGTCAAATTTCAAGAACTGAACTCGAGAAATAAACCAAAAAGGTTTTTAAAATATTTTAGAAAAATCGGGCAGCATCTCCTTTGTAATCAGGATAACCCAATAATGGGAAGATAACAACCAAAATATTCCAAACCAGGAATAATACTAACACCAAAAATACATTACTGGGAAAATCAACCAAAATCCCTCTCAAAAGCCATATATATATATATATATATATATATATATATATATATATATATATATATATATATATATATATATATATATATATATATATATATATATATATATATATGAATCAACAGAGCTTAAGCCACCTATACATGTGTTCCAAGAAACAACAGAACCCAAATTCGAGAATCCGAACTCATAATCTATCGAACTCGAAATTGGAAACCGATTTTTCAAAACGGACTATTCCAAATCGAAGTCGGAAATAGCAGAACCAAATCCGAATAGGAATCGGAATACGAAACCCAAATTCACAGCATAAATTCCGAATTTAAAATCGAAAAATCCACGAACCAATTCGACATAGAATTAGAACTAAATATGCAACAATCGAATCTCATAGCGGGACCGAGACCGAGTCATCATCGACTCTACGGGAGGGACACAGGGACATAAAAATATACCTCGGATGCTCGGCTAGAGCTCTCAGATGCAATTTAGGGAAGAAATTGAAATCCCGCAAATTTGGAATAATCCAGAACATGCGGACAGCGGGCGCAGCCACGGAAACAGCAGATCGGAACCCGCAAAATACTGTGGACAGTGGATCGGGGCAGGACGGCCGGATCGGGGATGGGGCGGCCGGAGCGGACTCGCGGGGTGCTGCGCCTCGAAAACAGCAGCCGGGAGGCCGCTCGGCCTGGGCGAGATGGCGCCGTACAGGGGATCGGCGGGCGCTGGCCTGGGTGGCCGGGGGTCGCCGGAGGGCGTGGCCTGGGGTTCGCCGAGTGGGGCACGGCCGGATTCGCCGGAAGGGCGTGGGTTAGGACTAGGATTTGGGATGGGTTTGGATGAGATATGGAGAGGGAGAGGGGCTTATATAGGATGGATGTTTTGGGGGTTACGGGAGGGGAAAGGAGGGGTCGAGTTTCGGAAGGGAGGAGACTCGGCCGTTGGCCGTTCGGTCGAGAAGGGAACTGGAGGGTCGCTTGGAGGCTGGAGTTGGGAAGTGAGAGAGGAATTAATAAGAGTTGTAACTAATTAACTTATAAAATAAAACTTTTACACACAAATTTCAATTAATTCTAAAGCTAATATTATATAATTATAAATAACTTTAAAGATGAAAACCAAGTTTGGGTTCAGTTTCGAAAATGGATCGAGACGGGTTCGGGACGGGTCAGGCCAAATAAAAAAAATCAATGAATATTAAAAAATACGATTTCCTAAATTAATCATTTAATATAATAATAAGTTAGCAAACAAAATATCCAATTAATTAAATAATGAACCTAAATTTACGGGTTTTTACAATAGTTATCGGACATCTAACGGTAAGGACTAGCTCGCCTTTTGAAAGGTTCGTACTTTGACTTTGCTGTTGAAAGCTTTTGAGATCGGGCTGGATAGCTCAATATGCTATAAGCTAGCAACCGTTTCTCGTCGAGCGCTTCAAGCTTTTGAAGTCGAAGATGATCATTATTTTCCACCGTCAACTCATTGGCGATAGCTATCCTTAGGGATTGAATTTGAATCTCTAACGGTAAAACAGTTTCACATCCAAACTCCAGAAAAAGGGTGTACACCCAGTCGTGGTAATACAGTAGTGCGGTTGTCCATAGATATTCCCCATCTTTCACTCCAGTTGCGTTTATTGGCGGAAATGAACTTCTTGACAAGCTTGAGATTGTCTTGTAAATGCTTCTACTAAACTGTTGGCTGCGGGGTTATAAGCTGTAGAAGCAATGTTGTTGATTCGAGTGTCATTACAGAATTGAATAAATGCTTGACTCAGGAACTGAGGTCCGTGTATGGATGATTCTCCGATGAACTCCAAATCGATAAATCACGTGGTGCTTCATGAAGTTAATAACACTGCTTGTCTTGACTTCAGTTAAAGGAAAAGCTCTGCCTATTTTGAGAAATAATCGGTTATAGTTAGGATGAACTGATATCCTCGTGATGATGGGGGTTGATAGGACCGATGACATCCATGCCCCAGGCTTCAAAGGGCCAAGATGCTGCAGTGGGATGTAAGAATCGGACGGTGGATAAATCTGCATGGATCTAACATGGCTCAGTATTTCCTTGCATATTAATTTATCTCCACAAGGTGGGCCAATAGTATTCCATACGTCTGATACGGTCCTGTAGCTTGGGAACCAGGCTGATGTGCACCGCAGACACCATTATGAGCTTTACGTAATATCTGTTTGCCTCGTCACCCCAACAGCGCAGAAGCTATCATCAAATGATCGACGGTTAGAGTATCCCGAACGAGTGACTGTATAGAATCGTAGTGACCAACGATGAATTGACGTTGCTTCTTTAGGGTATTCTGGTAAGATGTTAGTCTACAAAGTCGATGAAGGGAGTTCTCCAGTCCTCTCTAGTAGTGCCAATTTCGACTGCATTGCTGAATTCAATACTCAAATTATTCTCGATACAGAATAATTCTCGTTTAGCGATGATGATTAATGTTGTCTTTTCACAAGGATAGCAAACACTGTTGCTAGGTTAGCGAAGGCATCGGCTTCCGTATGCACCTCTCGGCGTACATGTTCAATAAAGAACCTTTGAATGATATAGCCGTTTAACTGCTACTTTTTGAATGGGATAAGATCTTAGTGGCGTACTTCATACTACCTCTAACCTGGTTGACAATTAGTTCAGAGTCTCTGTATACTCCAATATAGTCGATATCCAGCTGTTAGCTAACTGGAGACCATAACAAGCGTTGTACTCAGTAACATTGTTCGAACATGGCCGTCCAGAGAATAGGCTCTTTGAATGGCTAACCCTTCTGGGGATACGAGGAC
>JANAVB010008795.1:4857575-4912575 GCA_029216955.1 Iris pallida
ATATTATATATATATATATATATATATATATATATATATACACACACAATTCAAGTATATATATAGATATATATATACTTGAAAAAAAAAAAAAAAAAATATATATATATACTTGAAAAAAAAATATATATATATATATATATAGATATATATATACTTGAATGTGTGTGGTGGATATATATATATATATATATCTATATATATTTATATATATATATTATATTATATATATAATATATTATATATATATATATATTATATATATATATATTATATATTATATATATATGTGTATATATATATATATATATATATATAGATATATATATATATCTATATATATATATATTATATATATGAATGTGTGTGTGTGTGTGTATATATATATATAGACTTTGAATGGCTAACCTTGAAAAAAAAATATAGACTTGAATGGCTAACCCTTCTGGGGATACGAGGACAATTCCTATTCCAGAGATGATGATATCATTAGGTCCGATTCTAGATGCTTCATTTCCTCCTAAAGTCATGTTGCTGACTCTAGAGTTTCATCAAAATTTATCGTAAAGCTTTAAAGCTTTAAAGTTCATATATATATTATATATATAATAATATATATATATATAGTATATATATATATATATATATTATATAGAAAAATATATATATATATATATATATATTTATATATATATATATATATATAGATGTGTTTATGCTAAAGGATACTAACCTATGATTAGTGAATCAGTTTAGGATTGACCCATTGAGCCTAATCTGGACCAAGTGACTAGCAAGTTGACCAAGTTGACAAAAGTCAACTTTGAGTCAAACTTGATCCAAATCGACTCAAACGGACTTAGAATGACTTGATAAGTGTTTGACTAAAATTTGGTATATGGACTAGTTGACTTATAGTTGACCAGGTTTGACCAGAGTTGACCAGGTTTGACCAGAGTTGACCAAGGGTTGACTTTGACCTAGAAGGACCTAGAATCATTTAGAATGCATTGTAGCCTTTATCTATTTTATATTAGACATTTGTAACCTATGGTTGTTCTAAATAGGACTCAGATACTCCAGTTTGGACTCTTATTTCATCAGACAGTCGAGATACTAGGCGAGAACATTCTCTGACCGTTTTAACTTGTTAGAGATTATATTCTTGTCATAGTTTAATTTACTGATATGACACGACATTATCACGATTAGTACTATATGGATCTTTACATGAGATGTTATCCCCCTCGGGTGCATCGAATACATCATGTCATGTGCTTTTCACGAACATCATGTATTTCATGGACTTTTATTATTCATGTACACTCATGTGCTCTATGTACTCTCTTATCGCATGAGCTTCATGTATAAACTATCATGTATAATAACATAACATGTCTAGATCCTTGTGTATTGATTGGGGCATAGGAGAGTAGAAATAGTCATGTGAACAATTCCAAGTAGTGTAATCATGTAAAACTTTTTAGTGCAATCTTGTGCAAATCAAGCCGTTCACATGTCTATCTTGTACTCTAAATAATCTAGTCACTTACAGTTCTCTATTATCATATATAAATAGCTTCGTTATCAGTTACTTTCTTTCTTTCATGCTTATTTCTTACAGCGTTTTATGTATCTTAATCTATCACATGTTTTATATTCCTGTCAAGATATGAACTGCGTGAGATGTATTGTGCTCATTCCCGTCCTGATTGGACTGTTAAAATATTACAAATGATGATGAGGAGTTCTGCACTACATATTATGGCACAGGCTTAGATGACACCGGCGACTTAGACCTCAGAAGGAGCCAACAGTCGCTGAGAACTTGTCCATTGTCTAGTTGGACTTCTAGACTAGTTTCTTACTTAGATTGTTTTTTTTTAGATGTACTTTCAGTTATTTGGATTTGATGTTGTTTTGAAATCCAAACTTATTTCTTTCAGTTGTAGTCTCTGTTGAGACTATTATCCATCTTTATCTTTATTCCATCTTAGATTATGTGATTGAGATGTACCTTTATATGTCCTCCTTTTGTAGCGATATCATTATACAGGTATGGTTTATATTGTTACATACTGTGACCTAGGATAGCGTTCTACCACAGACACTGTGACGTAGGCTGGACGTATCCACTTCTCGTGCCCTTACACTGGGTGCGGGTCGTGACACAGGAATTGGATGAGCAGCCAAGAAGTCAGCTAGGGCTTGATCTTTGACAAACTTCTGCGGGACATAGACCATATCGTACTGTGCTAGTAATATCACCCATGTAGCGAGTCTGGAGTTGAGTGTACTAGGCTTCTTTATCAGAACCCGTAGAGGATTTACTTTGGAGATGATATGAATAGTCTGGCCCGTGATGTAATGACGCGTCTTCTGGACGATGAACATCAAGGCTAAGCATTCTTTTATACCGGATTGTATCAATGTTCAGCATCGATCATTGTGCGGCTGAGGGAGTAGATTGCTTGCTCATGTCCTTCATTATTCTTTTGAGCTAGGAGGGTACCGAGAGAGTGATCCATTGCTCGAACATATATCAAGAAGGGTATTCCTGTAATTGAAGGAACTAGGACTAGAGGGCTCATCAAGTATCGTTTAATGTCCTCGAATGCTTACTGACATTCATCAGTCCAAATGAAAGACACACCTTTCTTCATCAGTGACTGAACGGTCTGCAGCATCCAGAGAGATTTGAAATGAATCTTTTGATATACGTAATTCGTCCCTGTAATCCTCGTAGCTCTTTGAGGTTGCGTGGAGGATGCATCTCTTGAATGGCTTTGACTTTTTTGAGGTAAATACGTATACCCTTAGAGGTAATAAAGAATTCGAAGAAATTGCCACTAGAGACTCCCAGAAATGACTTGGTGGGATTCATTTTGAGTTTATGCTGACGCATTAGATCGAAAATAGTCCTTAAGTCTTCGATACGGTCTTCCTTTAAAAATATTATCAACATAGCATTTATTGTTTTTCGCAAATGCTCATAGAAAATAGTACTCATAGCCCGCTGATAGGTAGCACCAGCGTTCTTGAGACCAAATGGCATGACTGTATAGCAATAGACTCCCAGAGGAGTACGAAAGGACGTATGCTTTTCATCTTCGGGATTTATCCTGATCTGATTATATCCAGAGACCCCATCTATGAAATACATTCATTCGAATCCGCGGGTGTTGTTGATCATGACATCAGTGATTGGAAGAGGAAACTCGTCCTTGGGACAAGCTGCGTTGAGGTCTCTAAAGTCGATGCAGACTCGGACTTTTCCTATTTTTTTCATAACTGGGACGACATTAGCCACCCAGTCGGGATATTGTTCCTCCCTAACAAAGCCACAGGCAATGAGCTTTTTGACTTCTGTTTCTATGGAGTCCGTTATATCAGGTCGGAACCGTCACTGTTGTTGCTTGATCGGCCTAGCATTTAGCAAAATATTAAACTTATGCTAGCAGTCTGAGGATCTATCCCCGGTATATCTTTATAGCTCCAGGCGAACACGTCAATATATTCTCTAATGAGCTGGATAAAGTCTTGTTTATCTGCTTCAGAGAGGCTTTTGTTGATAAAGATTGGCCTTGGAGAAGCTTCATCTCCGACGTCGATCTAGATTAGCTCGTCCTTAGTAGGTGGTTCGCGTTGTTCGATGCAAAGTTCCCATTGAGTATCCATTATTTGTGCCCAAGGCGCATCCTCATAAGTTCTAATAAGTCATCATTGTCATCGCCTTCTAGGAATTCAGTTGTCACCATATTGACAGATAGAGTCAGTTGATGAACCTCCCCTATGCTGGTGTCTGAGTCCCATGAAGAAAAATCGAAAGAGTGAGATCGTATCTCTACATCTGATTCAGATCTATCAGGAGTTATGTTCGACGTAATGTAGCCTAACCCATGTCTGGTTTTGTTATAATATTGTGATGACCTTCCTTCCGGAGCAGGTAGTCGAATAGGAGTACGTCTACCTTTGCCTTCATTTAGTCCAGACACAAAATTGTAACCCATTTTCGAATGACATTTTTGGATTGCTGACTATAACGACGCAGTTGTATTCTTCAACGATCGTCATTTTCAGAATCACTATCGAGTATAGTTCTTTAGTTACGTTCTCTGCTAAAGAGGATTGCATGTTCCGAGGAGGAACTACGAAGAATGAATTTTGCACCGGTTTGTAAACTATCTCATCTTGAACATGTTGAATTACTCCTAAGGTAAGAGGTTCAAAATTGTCCAAAATTTCTAAAAAATGATGTGCACAATAGTTGACATCAATATACTGCGAAGGAGACATTGTTTTATTGATATGTTCAGTCTCAAAAGTTACAACAGCATTTGTGACCTCGGCTGGAGATACTGTCAGGTCGATAATAAGAGAAAAAGAAAGAGAAGGAGTAGGCTTATTATGACGAAGGTCGATAACAAGAGGATCAGAAGAGGTGAGCTCCCTTTGCTCCACTTTTTTCAGTAGGAGTAAGAGTAATAGTTAGCATCTGAGAAGATAATGGACGAATGGTGCATCCTTTGACTGGAATCACCAAGACGTCGTCTGAGTTATCTTTTTGGTCATCCTTTTTGGTGGCCCATGCAGGTCAGTTTTCGTAAATTGTGTGAACTCATGATAGTACTTAAGTTAGTCATACTATTACGAGTATGCGACTAGGAAGTGCTCATTCACATTAGGAATAATTTAAATTAGGAGAATGACTAGGACTATGAGTCCCTTATTCAATTTGATTATCGGGTATTTAAGGTTGCTTTATAGGGCATATGATTTAGCCAAAGATTTATTATATTCTAACCCTATTAGATAAATTTTTTAGAAGGAAACACTATTGTGTAGGAAGGTAGAACCCAAGGTGGGCAGACTACTCGCATGATAAATTAGGACTTCCTAGGATTCTATTCCTAACCTTGATCATTGTTCTTTTTTATTTTCTCTCCTCTAATCATCATAGACATATCCTAAAAATTCGTATTGCTTATTTATTTCTCTATAGGCATAAGGAATTACTTTTTAAAATAATTTTTGTTTCAATTATCCATCTCAAGTCTTTCATTCAAGGCATACAACTTTCTCCTCAATCATTGAATATCCGTGCAATAAGGATTAAAAATTTATCCTTATTTTGGCCGCGATCGTTATCTTTCCTAGTCGCTCATTTTATTTTTTTAAGAATTGATACTTGAAAGACAGATACTTACACTTCTCATATCCTGATCACCTTGGAATTTGTTTGAATTAACTTTCATGCCTATGCCGTATTACAAATTTATTTCCATAAGTAATTATTTTCTCAAAGTCAATATTTTATTTTATTTATTGACTTTTGAGCCTAACATGATCCAATTATCCATATATTTATTCTAAGTAAAGTTTGATTGAAATTCAAGATATATACATATATATGTTTTTCCCTCGATCTTGAATATTAGAGAAATAGAAATTAAAGTTTATATTTCTTCCGTCTTCTATCATTTGCTTCCTAATCAATCGTTTGTTTTTTAAAACTGATACTTTTACTTCAAGGACAGATACATACACTTTTTCTATCATGATCAATTTGTTTGAATTTCTAACTTCTCTATCATGATCAATTTGTTCAAGAATTTTAGAAGCTCCTTTGAAATTTTATGGATATAGTTGAAAGAATGATCGGTGACTTACAATGGCAAGACAGAAGCGCATTGTTGTCATTTACTTGACTTATGGAGACTGCGAGTTCACTACAGCCAGCAGCGCACTGGCGTGGCATGATCCCTAAGTTGAAGTAATTTCGAGTAAGTATAAGTTATCGATTGTTATTGAAACTATGTCCTAGTTTGCCCTATTTTGATCTCTGAGTTGTATGTTAATATTGGTAGAGCTAATATAATATTCGATACGATATCATATTTGCGTCATGAAACTAAAGGTTTACTGCAGCCAGATGTACACTGGCAAGGCATGGATTCTTGGTGAAACGACTTCAGATATGTATACGGTTTTCGAATACCATAGAGGCTATATCTTTTATGGGCATATGACTATTGATTTTTCATGATCCGCAAAATCTTGCACTCTTACTCCCAAATAATTTGATATCCTATTTCTTATTATTGTATTATAAATAAAACTTGTAGTTCTTTCCTTCTTGTCTTTCTTTCATATCTTCTATTAGTCGAGTTGTCGTTGGTTTCTACTTATTTAAAACCTATTAGTAGATTTTGATTCTATATTCCACTGGATTCATAATCATACCTAGATTATGATTATATGATCATGCCTACATAATTGATCGTTCTCAAATGATTTCGGGTTGGGTCATCCTGTCACGCCCCAGTACCGAAATACGAAGACGGACTAGGCCAGCTACTCTATATGAGGTACGTAACGTCATACGGCGATCGTGGCTGTCGAAAGACTAGGGGGTACATGCTACAATCAAGTCTCCTATGGTCCCACAGAGTTCTATGTCTCAATCAATCAAGTCACATCAGCAATTAAATGAACATTAAAGATAAAGCAGTAAGGCATCCCTGACGCTTCATCAAAATGATCATGAGAGACTAGCTTTATAATTTAGCTATCTCAGAGAGTCAGGAGTACAAAATTATACACAGCTGCAGTCTGTTTATATAATTCTGTACTGACACAAAATATCATGTAATCCGGCTAACAGGTGCCGGTGGCTAAATTCCGCACAAAACATAAGCAGGAGTGGTGGAGAAGAAACCCACTCAAGTCCCCGAACCGCCATGCTCCTAGTATGCACCATGGATGTCAGGGAGAAGATCGTGTCCTCTGGCTCTGCTACGAGATCTGGCCAAACAAAACCAGCGGGGTCAGCCCCGAATAGCAAGTACCGCCAAAGGGGCAAGAGTTAAGATTAAAAACCCAGATAATAGAATGATTGATAATAGTTACTTATGCAACTATTATAGGGTAGCGCAACATCCTCGAACCCATATGGCACCCTTACAACCAAACAAGGACAAAGGTGCCGCATGGAGTCGGGACGTGTCGTACTCTATAACTTTCACATAAGTTAAAAAAGTATAAACAATAAAATCTCCTGATCGTGACTTCGGTCGATAGCCTATCGCAGCACAATAACCAACCCAACAATCAAACAAGAACATGGGTTGGATCATGTACCATGATAGACCATGTTCCTCAGTCATTCACAGAAGTAGCACTTCACAACCAGAATAAGTCTTCGTTCATAACTTCGGTCCACAGCCTGTCATAGTACGATAACCAACCAACAATCAAACAAGAACATGGGTTGGATCACGTACCATGACAGTCCGCTTCCTCAGTTATTCACGGAAGGTAATAAGATACACGCAAGTCATTTTGTGGCCAATCAAGTCTACGAGTTTTTAGTGGGACGAGGTTATCCTCGCATCATGTTATTTAGAAAATCCTCAGATCGTATCTTTCCAGCAAGGCTAGCCAACCCAGGGGTTCGCGTAGACAGGTATGATTGAGCACAGGTCCCACGTAAGGCCACCTTGCTAAAACATATAATATATAGCAGGAATTAATCGGATACAGTCATCCGCTCGCTGCGGATGACACAGTATCCGTGGAGACCAGCCGGCGCGTCAAGACAATATCTCAAGGCGGCTGGTGTAACACGATCTCGGGATTTTGCCCTCCCCATGCATCTAGTATGTTTAGTTGCCTAATTTAACCCTAGGTGAAATCTTGGACTCACATGCTGTGGCCTGCATGATTATCCTCCTAAAGTCGTACTTTAGTACGAGTACCCCAAAGAGGATCCATGTCAATCAGTATGTCAACATGTTCTACCCTCCTTAGTGTAATGCATCATTGCAAATACGCCACGTGGAGTTACGAGTCATTTGTCGAGCATGAACAAGAACTGGGACATTCAGGTACATGTATCAGGTAGGAACACTTTGTTCTCCGGGGTCACATTAGTGCTCATATCATGCTCGGGGCAAAAGGCGTAAGGATATAAAATGGGCATATAATATCTGATAAAATATCAAAAGCGTACGCACAAAAGCACGCACGCTCAAGGGGAGCTGCGTACGGAAAAAGTCACGCAGGCTCACTCAAGGCAGCTTACGTGAAAAGTACGCAGGCTCACTCAAGGCAGCTTACGTGAAAAGTCACGCACGCTGGGAGAGCAGCGTAGGTGAAAAGTCACGCATGCTACAGAGAGCAGCGTAGGTGAAAGGTCACGCACGCTGGAAGAGCAGCGTAGGTGAAAAGTCACGCACGCTACAGAGAGCAGCGTAGGTGAAAAGTCACGCACGCTGGGAGAGCAGCGTAGGTGAAAAGTCACGCACGCTGGGGAGAGCAGCGTAGGTGAAAAGTCACGCACGCTGGAAGAGCAGCATAGGTGAAAAGTCACGCACGCTACAGAGAGCAGCGTAGGTGAAAAGTCACGCACGCTGGGGAGAGCAGCGTAGGTGAAAGTCACGCACGTTACATAGAGCAGTGTAGGTGAAAAGTCACGCTGGGTGAGCAGCGTAGGTGAAAAGTCACATACGCTGGAAGAGACACGCTTCCAACAGGAAGCGTACCCAAGTCTGCGTACGCACGCTAAAGAGCGCGCACAGCTCAGTGTTCTTAAGCTAAATAGCTCTGCACACTGCTCACTGTCTTCTCCAAACAGCAAGAACACCATGGATGAACCCAAGGCTTCAAAGCAACACAACTTGGCCATCCGAACTCCAAATTCGGATTTCCAAAGTTCCAATTTGGGTAGAATTGAATGCTCTTCCACTTGAAAACACCAAAACCCATGAAAATCCAACTTAAAGAGATCAAACCATGCAAAATCCGAAAATAGAAATAACTTAGATCTACAAAAATCAAAGCTTCAAAATGGAAATTTCCAAGTTCTAAACTAGTATAGATTGAGGAGAAGAACATGTTTTGGCAAATAGTTTTGTAAGAAATTATTGACAAAATTATGGAGCCATCTCTTGAGCAAGTTGGTACTTGCCTTGGTTGGTGGAGGAAATAAATGAGAGGAAGTAAATGAGAGGAGAGAGAATGAGATGAGTTATATATATAGATCTTGGACCCATGGGTTCATGATGAACCAAAGGGTTCATGATGAACCATTGGTGAACCAAGAATAGGTTACCCAAATGAGCCAAAATTGTGGGCCCAAATGCAGAAAATAAATTAGGAAATAATATTTTTGTCGAATATTTTTGGGAAATGCATGAAGGAATACTGCATAATAAATATCGTATAAATTTAAGGTAAATATAATTTATCGGTTTACGTATTAAAATACATATTCCAGGATTGGAGAGTGACATCTCTACCCTTCTTAGAAAAATTCAGTCCTCGGAATTCCAGCCAAGACAGGATAGTGAAATCCGGGCAAGCAAGGCACAATCATATACAAGTTAACTATCATAGCAGTTATTATCATACAATCACAAAGTGCAAAACAAGCAGGTGCAGATAAGCATGGAATCGTGTCAATAAGGTGTAAAAATATACCTTATTAGTCAAACAAATACGGATACCGAGATCTGATCTCGTCCTCGCGCTCCTAGGTTGACTCTCCCGAAGAGTGATGGTTCCAAGAAACACGGACAAGGCTTATCGTCCGATTCTTGAGTACCTTCTCCTCGCCGGTCCAAAATAGACACGGGTTGTTCCTCGTAAGTTAGGTCGGTACCAACGACTAACTCAGAATGATCGAGGACATGACTCGGATCCGGGACATACCCACGTAATTGGGACACATGAAACACATCATGTATGCCAGTCAACGAAGGCGAAAGGGCAAGTCGATAAGCCACATCACCTACCCGAGCGAGAATCTTAAAAGGACCAACGTATCTTGGACTAAGCTTTCCCTGGGTTCCAAATCTGATGATACCCCGAGTAGGCAAAATCTGCAGAAACACTTGGTCGCCAACTCTAAACTCTAGAGGCCTACGATGCTGATCTGCCCAATGACGATGTCGGTCCTGTGCAACTCGAAGGCGCTCTCTGACCAAATTAACTATCTCCACAGTCTGCGTGATCATCTCTGGCCCCAACAACTTCCGTTCTCCGACGTCGTCCCATGCCAAAGGGGACCTGCACTTCCTTTCGTACAATGCTTCGAACGGGGCCATCTGAATGCTAGCCTGATAGCTGTTGTTATAGGAGAACTCCACTAGATGAAGGTGATCCTTCCAAGATCCGCCAAAATCCAAGGTACACGCCCGTAGCATATCTTCTAATGTCTGAATGGTTCTTTCTGATTGCCCGTCAATTTGTGGATGATAAGCAGTACTGAATCTTAACTTGGTTCCCAAACTTTGGTGTAAGCTCCGCCAAAAATGGGAAGTAAACCGCGTATCCCGATCTGATACTATACTAACTGCAACACCGTGCTGCCTTACTATCTGCTTCATGTACATTTCTGCTAGCTGCTCAGTAGTCTGTCCAACTCGAAAGGGAAGGAAATGAGCGACCTTCGTGAGTCGATCTACTATTACCCAGACTGCATTCTTACCAGTCGGGGATCTAGGTAAACCGGTCACAAAATCCATCGTGATGTGCTCCCATTTCCATTCTGGGATAGGAAGCGGCTGTAGCAACCCTGCTGGTCTCTGCTGCTCGGCTTTCACCTGCTGACATACCAGACACTTGGATACAAATCTCGCTATCTCTTTTCATGCCATTCCACCAAAAGTACTGCCTGATATCTCGATACATCTTCGTTCCTCCTGGATGAATGGAGTAAATAGAACTATGAGCTTCGGACATAACTTCTTGCCGAAGGTCTCCACTCGGTACACAGAGTCTGTTTCCAAACCTGAGCGTACCATCTTCATGAATCACTAACTCCTTCCTACGGCCTGATTCACACTCCGACCGCAACTTCTGAATCTGTGGATCTCCTGCTTGTGCTGCCCTTATCCTCTCTACTAAGGTTGACTGAATCTGCATACTGGTCATTCTTCCTATATCCCTTGGCAAAACTACTTCGATTCCCATACTCTGAAGGTCTTCTAAAATATGCTTCTGCGAGGTCAAGATAAAGGCACTGTCTCTCCTACTCAGTGCATCTGCAACTATATTCGCCTTGCCTGGATGATACTGAAGATCTAAGTCAAAATCCTTCAGTAGTTCTAACCATCTTCTTTGCCTCATGTTCAAATCTCGCTGCGTGAATACGTATTTCAAACTCTTATGATCAGTATAGATCTCTACCCGATCTCCGTATAAATAATGCCTCCACAACTTGAGTGAAAACACCACAGCTGCTAACTCCAAATCGTGAGTCGGGTAATTCTTCTCATGGTCTCGAAGCTGTCGAGACGCATATGCTATCACCTTTCCGTGCTGCATCAATACACATCCAAGACCCTTCCCAGATGCGTCACAATATACTGTAAAGCCTCCGCTCCTACTGGAAGCGTCAAGATCGGGGCTGAGATCAATCTCTTCTTCAATTCTTCAAATGATGCCTGACAGCTAGCTGACCAAACAAACTCTACGTCCTTGTGCGTCAAACGCGTTAAGGGCGCAGAGATCTTGGCAAAGTGCCACGAACCTTCTGTAGTAACCAGCTAATCCTAAGAAACTTCGCACTTCTGCAACCGTTCTCGGGACTGGCCAATGCTCTACGGCCTCAATCTTCTTCGGATCCACTGACACTCCTGCCCCAGAAATTACATGCCCAGGAACGAAATGTGATCTAACCAGAATTCACACTTGTCGAGCTTCGCATAAAGTTGATGCTCCCTCAATGTCTGTAAGACAGTCCTAAGATGTTTCTCATGCTCCTCTTCACTGCTGGAATAGACAAGAATGTCATCTATGAACACCACCACAAATTTATCCAAATACGGCAGAAAGATGCGGTTCATTAAATCCATGAATACTGCGGGGGCGTTGGTTAGTCCAAAGGGCATTACTAAAAACTCATAATGCCCATATCTAGATCTGAATGCTGTCTTCGGTATGTCTTGCTCCCGGACTCTTACTTGATAGTATCCTGACCGAAGATCGATCTTGGAAAAGACGCTGGCCTTGCTCAACTGGTCAAACAGGTCATCAATCCTTGGTAGTGGGTACTTATTCTTCACTGTTACTGCATTCAGCTTGCGGTAGTCGATGCACATCCTCGTCGACCCATCCTTCTTGGGAACTAGAATCACTGGGCGGCCCAGGGCGATTTACTGTCTCGGATGAATCCCTTAGACTTCAACTCTTCTTCATGTTGATACAACTTATCCTGTTCTGACGGCGACATTCTGTAAACTCTGTCTGCAATAGGCCTCGTTCCAGGGTTCAACTCAATGCTAAATTCTACCTCTCTGACTGGGGGTATCCCTGGGAGCTCATCAGGGAAGACGTCGAGAAAATCTTCGACCACTCTCGGAATCTGTCCTGGCTCTGACACTGCTGCTGAGATGACGCCTCCGGCCTGATTCTTCAAGGTTCGAGTAAAGATGAACTGCTCCATCCCAGGAACGCTGAATATGACCCTACCTCCTCTACAATCAATTGTCGCATGACTGTCTCTCAACCAGTCCATGCCAAGAAACATCAAAATTCCCCATAGGGAATTCAATCAATGATGCGGGCAGTAAATGCCCACACACCTCACCGGACATGAAAAGCGCACTCTGCTAACTTCTACGAGCCCATTGCCGGTGAGTATATCCATCCTCTCGGCAATGCCTCAAACTCTAATCCAATCCGTGTAGCATATTGTGCAGAGATGAATGAATGAGTAGCGCCTGAATCAAATAATGCTACAGCGGGAAATGAGGTGACGAGAATTTTACCTGCCACCACGTCACTAGACGCTAGAGCCTCTCCCAAGGATAATGTGAGAGCCTGCCTGGCCCCGCTGAGCTCCTTGTTGCGGCCTTCCTCGACCATGCTGTTGCTGCCTCTGAGGGCCTTCGGCTTCCTGTGCCTGGCGGAACATCTGAGCCTGCGTTGGTAGACGCTGGGCTAGGGGCCTTACTGCTAATACTGGCCCTCCACTCGGGGTTGCCACCGGAGCTGGCAATGCTGGAAACTGCTGAGCTGGCCCTCCTGGCCTCTGCATCATAGGACAAGGGAATACGGTGGTCTGAACTACCACACCTCAAGCATAAGCCATTCGCTGACCGCACACCTCCCTCGTGTGCCCTGCCTTCCCACAGAATGTACAGCCCTGGGGTGCTCCCTGACGCTGTTGTTGGTTCCTCGGCTGCTGCCGAACTGGCGCTGTATTAGTTGACACGGCCGTCCTCCGCGGTGCTCCTGCATCATGAATACGTACACCGGGTGCTGGTGCCGATGTTCGCTGCATGCTCCTCCTCCAACCTGGGAATGAGATCTCTTCTGACCTCCTGTCCTCGATGCCAACCTCTGGGTAAGCTCGTGCCTCCGAGCGGCGTCAAACAGCGAAACGTCTGGTAGTGTGTCCTTCCACAAGCTGTAATAGTTCCAAATGAAGTCCCTTGGAACCTCATAGCTTTCTCTGGCTCCGTTGCCACCATTGCTGGTGCAAAACGGCACAATCTGCAGAACTCTGCTGCATACCCATCTACGGTCTTGCCTGCTTGCTTGAGACTGATAAACTTCTGCTGGAGCTCATATCGAGCTACTACGCCAAAATACTTGGCCTTGAATCTGTCACTGAAGGTGGTCCAACGAACAGGGCGTCTTGCACCAACTTCTTCTGATGCCCACCAGTCGGGGCAAGATCCTGAAGTACCATTTTGACCTGATCTTCTCATCATCTGGAACCTTGGCTGCCACAAGAATGGCTTCGATGTCTTGAATCCAGGCATCCGCAGTGAGCATCCTCCGTGCCATCAAAATACCTCGGGTTCAAGTGACGAAACCTTCCTGATGCTCCCGAGTCACCCCGACACTCCTCTCAAGAGCTAACTGAATCCCTTGGTTCAGCAACACGTTCTGCTCCTGCTGCGAGTGTTGTTGTTGGTTAGTGACAAGAAACCCCGGATGATCTCCAGGAGTGCTACGGCGTCTGGTACTGCCGTCGCTGCTGGTGCTGCAGGAGTTTCAATAACCTGCGGCTGCACTGCCTCTGGTTATTTCTGCTGTGCCTGCCCTGGGGAAGGTTCTCTCCCTGCTGCCAGTCGAGCCATGCTTTGCTGCTCTTCCTCATGGGCCTCACCCGCTACTGAGAATGAAGCACCCCTATAGAGAAAGATATAAGATTATCAAGTCCGAACGAGGAAGATTTCGAGGATGCAAGTCAGGTTAGAGATCAAGGCAAGGACAGAGAATTCGAAACAGAATTTCAAGGGGAACAAGTTTTGATTGAGACTCCTAATAATTGCAATACCCCACAAGTCTGAAAAAGCGACCTGCATGGGCCACCACTAAAACCTTGTCACGCCCCAGTACCGAAATACGGAGACGGACTAGGCCAGCTACTCCATATGAGGTACGTAACGTCATACGGCGATGGCTGTCGAGAGACTAGGGGGTACATGCTACAATCAAGTCTCCTATGGTCCCACAGAGTTCTATGTCTCAATCAATCAATCACATCAGCAATTAAATGAACATTAAAGATAAAGCAGTAAGGCGTCCCGACGCTTCATCAAAATGATCATGAGAGACTAGCTTTATAATTTAGCTATCTCAGAGAGTCAGGAGTACAAAATTATACACAGCTAGTCTGTTTATTACAATCTGTACTGACACAAAATATCAGTAATCCGGCTAACAGGTGCCGGTGGCTAAAGCCGCAAAAGTATAAGCAGGAGTGGTGGAGAAGAAACCCACTCGAGTCCCCGAACCGCCATGCTCCTAGTATGCACCATGGATGTCAGGGAGGAAGATCGTGTCTCTGGCTCTGCTACGAGATCTGGCCAAACAAAACCAGCGGGGTCAGCCCCGAATAGCAAGTACCGCCAAAGGGGCAAGAAGAGTTAAGATTAAAAACCCAGTTAATAGAATGATTGATAATAGTAATACTTATGCTACTATTATAGGGTAGCGCAACATCTTCGAACCCATATGGCACCCTTACAACCAAACAAGGACAAAAGGTGCCGCATGGAGTCGGGACGTGTCGTACTCTATAACTTTCAATAAGTTAAAAGGTATAAACAATAAAATCTCCTGATCGTGACTTCGGTCGATAGCCTATCGCAGCACAATAACCAACCCAACAATCAAACAAGAACATGGGTTGGATCATGTACCATGATAGACCATGTTCCTCAGTCATTCACAGAAGTAGCACTTCACAACCAGAATAAGTCTTTTCATAACTTCGGTTACAGCCTGTCATAGTACGATAACCAACCCAAAATCAACAAGAACATGGGTTGGAACGTACCATGACAGTCCGCTTCCCTCAGTTATTCACGGAAGGTAATAGATAACGCAAGTCATTTTTGCGGCCAATCAAGTCTACGAGTTTCTAGTAGGACGAGGTTATCCTGCATCATGTTATTAGAAAATCCTCAGATCGTATCTTTCCAGCAAGGCTAGCCAACCCAGGGGTTCGCGTAGACAGGTATGATTGAGCACAGGTCCCTCGTAAGGCCACCTTGCTAAACATATAATATATAGCAGGAATTAATCGGATACAGTCATCCGTTCGTTGGATGACACAGTATCCGTGGAGACCAGCCGCGCGTCAAGACAATATCTCAAGGCGGCTGGTGTAACACGATCTCAGGATTTTGCCCTCCCCATGCATCTAGTATGTTTAGTTGCCTAATTTAACCCTAGGTGAAATCTTGGACTCACATGCTGTGGCCTGCATGATTATCCTCCTAAAGTCGTACTTTAGTACGAGTACCCCAAAGAGGATCCATGTCAATCAGTATGTCACATGTTCTACCCTCCTTAGTATAATGCATCATTGCAAATATGCCACATAGAGTTACGAGTCATTTGTCGAGCATGAACAAAACTGGACATTCAGGTACATGTATCAGGTAGGAATATTGTTCTCCAGGGTCACATTAGTGCTCATATCATGCTCGGGACAAAAGGCGTAAGGATATAAAATGGGCATATAATATCTGATAAAATATCAAAAGCGTACGCACAAAAGCACGCACGCTCAAGGGGAGCTGCGTACGGAAAAGTCACGCAGGCTCATTCAAGGCAGCTTACGTAAAAAGTCCGCAGGCTCACTCAAGGCAGCTTACGTGAAAAGTCACGCAGGCTCACTCAAGGCAGCTTACGTGAAAAGTCACGCACGCTGGGAGAGCAGCGTAGGTGAAAAGTCACACACGTACAGAGAGCAACGTAGGTGAAAAGTCACGCACGCTGGGAGAGCAGCGTAGGTAAAAAGTCACGCACGCTACAAAGAGCAGCGTAGGTGAAAAGTCACGCACGCTGGGAGAGCAGCGTAGGTGAAAAGTCACGCACGCTGGGAGAGCAGCGTAGGTGAAAAGTCACGCACGCTGGGAGAGCAGCGTAGGTGAAAAGTCACGCACGCTACAGAGAGCAGCGTAGGTGAAAAATCACGCACGCTGGGAGGCAGCGTAGGTGAAAGTCACGCACGCTGGAAGAGATACGCTTCCAACAGGAAGCGTACCCAAGTCTGCGTACGCACGCTAAAGAGCGCACGCAGCTCAGGTGCGTAAGCTAAAACAGCTCTGCACACTGCTCACTGTCTTCTCCAAACAGCAAGAATACCATGGATGAACCCAAGGCTTCAAAGCAACACAACTTGGCCATCCGAACTCCAAATCCGAATTTCCAAAGTTCCAATTTGGGTAGAATTGAATGCTCTTCCACTTGGAAACACCAAAACCCATGAAAATCCAACTTAAAGAGATCAACTATGCAAAATCCGAAAATAGAAATAACTTAGATCTACAAAAATCAAAGCTTCAAAATGGAAATTTTCAAGTTCTAAACTAGTATATATTGAGGAGAAGAACATGTTTTGGCAAATAGTTTTGTAAGAAATCATTGACAAAATTATGGATCCATCTCCTGAGCAAGTTGGTACTTGCCTTGGTTGGTGGAGAAAATAAATGAGAGGAAGTAAATGAGAGGAGAGAGAATGAGATGAGTTATATATATAGATCTTGGACCCATGGGTTCATGATGAACCAAAGGGTTCATGATGAACCATTGGAGAACCAAGAATAGGTACCCAAATGAGCAAAAACTGTAGGCCCAAATGCAGAAAATAAATTAGGAAATAATATTTTTGTCGAATATTTTTGGGAAATGCATGAAGGAATACTGCATAATTAATATCGTATAAATTCAAGATAAATATAATTTATCGGTTTACGTATTAAATACTGCATAATATTTATTTTTCTAACTATTTATTTTATTTGAACATCATGATTATCAACTACTTTTCTTGAAAAGATTAAGGATTATTTTTCTATTATTTTGTATTTCAAAAACTAATTAAAATTTATAGTTTGAAAATGCTATTTAATTGTTCTAAAGACATATATATATATATAATATATATATATATATAATATATATATATATATATATATATATATATATATATATATATATATATATATAAAAATATATATATATATATATATATATTATATATATATATATATATTATATATATATATATATATATATATATATTATATATATATATATATATATATATATATAATATATAATATATATATATATATATATATATAACATCTATATATATATAGGGTAAAACAAAGTTTATTGAAAGAAGCAGCATTACAAGGACCGGGTCCCACAGAACCCGGTTTGAAATTCAAAAACAAAAAGCGGGCGCCTACGCGGCCCGAGGGAGACGCGTGGCCCGAGGGAGCAGGCGCCCACGCGGACCGAGGGGGGCACGGGGCCCGATGGGAGCCTAGCCCGAGGAGGCGCCTCGGGACTCCTGCGTGCGAGCTAGCGAGAGATCGGGGGGAACACGATCAGGGGGCCAAGGCGGCTGTACCGCTGCGACGGGGGGCGGCGAGGGATCACGCCGGAGGGCGATGTGGGGAGGGTCCGGCAGGGTCAGACGACAGAAAGGGGGTCCGGCCGAGAGGGGGAGCGGAAGGGCGCTGCGAGGGGGCACCGGGGGAGAACGACCACGGTGGCGCCCGGAGGAGAGCAGCTGGGACTAGAAGCTCCGCGGCGAGTAGTCACGGCGAGGGGTGAAGAGCCGAAGGGGAGGGACTACGGTGAGGGGGCACGCCAGGGGGACTCCGACAGGGTCAGATCACGGGGAGGGGGCACGGCTGCGCCGGAGGACCGGAGGGGCCACAGTGAGGGGCTCCTGAGGCGATCGACCGCGAGGTGCGCTAGGAGGGGGTCCGGGGGGGAGGGCACCACCACGTCGAGGGGAGAGAGAAGGGGGAGGGGGCTCCAGAGGGGAGAAGACGACTCCGGCGGAGGGGGCGGAGGGGGCCACAGCGGGCTAGCAGTAGGGGTACGACCCCCACGACGAAGCGACGGAGCCGCCGTAGGCCGGTGCGTACCAGTAGGGCATCGTCGACTGGGCAGAGGGATGGTACCAGTACCACCACAGGGTGGTGGGGGTCTGGAGGTGGGCTGCCGCCGAGAAGGAAGGGGGCGCGGCGTTAAGGACGACGGAAGGAGGGAGAAAGCCCGCATCCGGGGCGGAGGGAAGCTCTGGAGGGAAGACCACTGCCAGGGCTGATGGCGCCGAGAGGAGGCCCATCGCTGGGGCGGAGGGAGGCGCTAAGGGAGGAAGCACGGAGGGGAAGCTCACAGTCGAGGCGGGGACGGCGGCTGCAAGGGCGGGAGGCACCTGGGTCGGAGGAGAAGGGTGAGGAGGTCCCAACGGATCAGGGCCGGCCCCCGGAGCCGCAGGGACGCCGAGAGCCGGGGGTGGAGGAGGATCCGGCTCGGGGGGGCGCCTGAGGGAGGGTAGAGCGGTGGGTGGGGCCGCGACCGGAGAGGAAGGCGGACCGGCGGCAGAGGTGGCAGCCGGGGGGGCGTCTGCACGGGAAGGGGCCGTGCAGTGTACGAGGTGACGATAGGAGCTGGCGGGGGGGCGAGAAGGGAGGGAGCCGTGGACGGCCGGAGGCACCGAGCTCGGCAAGGCCTGCGACGCGGGAACGGCGGCTGCGCCGAGGATGGAGAGGGAAGGTGAGAGGCCACCGCACATCGGGAAAACGCAGGCCGGGGAAGGAGGGTGGTCTCCCCGCGGGAGGAGCGGCCAGGGGAAACCCGGCCAAGCGGGGGGACCGAGGAGGCCGGGGGGGAGGGAGGCACACGGCGAGGAGAGAGACGCCCTGGGGCGGCTGGCCGTCGGCCGTGGCCTAGGAGCGGAAGAGCTCCATCTAGAGGGAGCCAAGCCCACACTCCTCCCATATATATATATATATATATATATATATATATATATATATATATATATATATATATATATATATATATATATATATATTTTTCCCATATATATATATATATATATATATATATATATATATATATGGGAAAAATATATATATATATATATATATATATATATATATATATATATATATATATATATATATATATATATATATATTTGAAACTATCTTGATGATATCGTTATATTCAAATTACTAGGATGATTAATTATTTAAAATAAGATTTGAGTTATAATAGTATGCTTTAAATTATTTTGATGGAAACTAATAATTTTAATTCTACCTTGTTATCTTTTTGTTCAATGCTTCCTAATATTTCTTGCCTATTCTAGTTAAATTCGAGGAAAAATTTATTCTAAGGTTGGTAGATTTGTAACCCTCTCCCAAAATTTTGAAAATATTTTTTTTATTTATTTGACTTAAATGGTAATTTGAAAAACTTTATAAATATTCTTATTAAATTGTTATTATGATAGAAGGTTTTAGTCATGGTTAAGATGGGAGTACAAGATGACTAGGAATCATGGCACGGATAGTGAAGTTGCGTACTTTGACTAATGTTTTAGCCATGGTAGGGAAGGCCGAGCCATATGTGTGTTCTAACTAGGAAAACCCGTCAAAGTTGCGACTTAATCCCTATATATATTAATTCTTTATTTATTAAGATTAAAAATTTTAGAAGACCCGGTTGTACCAATTTAGCCCGGACTTGATCCGAACCCAACCAAAGCCTATGTAGACTTTTGTGCATCCAAAGACATCCATGTTGATATATGTTGGGTGATATTTCGTACCTTTTTTAAATGGTCTAATAAATATTTTCCTAAATAGTTGTTATGTATATATAATATCAATATTATTTGGTATTTATTGGATATGTTATTATGGAAATATTATAGAATTTTCAAAATATCTTTCAAAATTTGGGATTGTCAGGCTTATATTAATATATGTATATAATTAGATACGTAAAATATGAATATTAGGCTTTTTAATATACATAATGATAGAGTTATATTGATATATATATATATATATATATTATATATATATATATATATATATATATATATATATAATATCTAATTAATATATATATATATATATATATATAGATATATTTATTTATTTATTTTATTTATTATTTATTTATTCTTTATTTATTTATTATTTATTTATTTATGTTATTTATTTTTATTTATATTTATATTTATATTTTATAAATATATATAATACATATATATATATCTATATATATATTATATATATATATATCTATATATAATATATATATATATATATATTATCTAATATATATATAATATATTATATATATTATATATATATATATATATATATATTTTATATAATATATATATATATATATATATATATATATATATAAATATATATATATAAATATATATATATATATATATATATATATATATATATATATATATATATATATATATATATATATATAAGAATATATTCTCGCATATGCCATAATATGTGTTTATGTTTATGTTAGAAATTTAGGTACTATGGATTTTATTATGTAAATAGATATATATAGGATAAATGAAATGAATATATATATATATATATATATATTATTTTTATTTTTTCTCCAACACGTGCGAGCTCAGTTAAATCGTGTGACTCCCCGTACACAATTTTTAGTCGGTCGTCATGTCGCTTCGGACTCTTCGTGCGGATCATGTCCGCACTGGCTTTTTCATCATCGCCTGGCACGTACGCCTCGCGCACTCCGCGTGCTCCAAAGCCTCACGGGACGGCCGACGTCTTTCGACGCCAGCAACTCAACGCCTCGCTTAGCCCACGATGCCGAAGGTACCCCCGACGCCTACGACAGCCAATTCCGCCCAGCCACCCGTTCTATGCGCACGACGCCCTTACGACGTCTTCCCGATGACCATAAGGTGCCGCACGACGGGCCGCGTGGTCAGCCGTCATATATACCCGTGGTAGAATGGTGTCGGTCCTCGACCGCCCGCACGACATCCTAGTCGATGAGTTTTCATGCACGGGGTTGCCCCATTCTGTCCCACGCCAGCTCAGATCGTGGCCATTTTTCGTCAGTCCTCCGACGTTGTGGATGCCCTTAAGGCTTTTGAAAGAAAACGAGAGAAAATATACAAAAGTACAAGTAAATTCTGGGGAGTATTGCTATGGAAGTGTGATCTGAGAGCGATCACTTTGTTCCTTGGACCACATGATAATGATGAAAAAAACTACTTGGAGATGAACAACTGGAAGAAGTAAGTCACCAGAAAGGTATCGACACAATTGGCACTGATGGCACGGTTCGAATGCTTTCCTACTTTGCTTCACTCTATTCTTGAAGAAAAGTTGAGGAGAAATGTCTGGAAAATCACTTTGCTCTAAAAGTATGAATTCTCTCAAGATATCTGGCCTAAAAATCTAGTCATTTTTCTTTAAAAAGAAGTCTTTATATAGGCCTGTCTTTTGTGCGTAAAAGCACCAATATTGGGTCTCTACGCAGGCTGGTAGAATAACTGTCACCCACGTACAGAAATTGGCCTCTACGTATATTGACACGTGTCCCATAATCCAATAAAATAAGGAGAATACGTACATACGTTCTTCGAGAAGTGTGGCATGAAGGCCACGTCAGAAAACCACGTTCCCACACAATAAGGACAGACTGTGCATAAGGGATGCTGTTTAGGCATGTCTGAGCGTAAAATAGCTCAAAGTAAGCTTCCTGCATAAAGCGGCTAAAAATAGCCTTGAGCGTAAAGGCTCAAATAAACTTTACGTGCAAAAAGAGTGGCTGAGATAGCCTTAAGCGTAAAAGCTCAAATAACTCTTATGCATAAAGAGGAGGCTGTTCCTCAAGCGTAAAGCAGCTCATTAGCACACTAAACAACAATCTTCTCGGCTTCTTACAATTATTTGTCAGAGAATCAATCTGTCAGAACAGTATCTTTGTGCATTTAATGCAGTATGGACAGCTCATTCTTCGCGTAGAGAGTGAAACTGTCTTCGCATAAAGTCTGAATTTAATCCTTGCGTAGAGTTTGAGTTTGACTCAGTTTGACCTTTGCGTAAAGTCTAATCTGGAACTGTCTTTGAGTAAAGATCTCAACTTCCTTGACTTGGTCTACGAAGTTTATTTACGCTTCTATATTGACAATCTAGAAGCTTACGGCGATTCTAAGCTAATAGTTAGTCAGGTCCGAGGGGATTATGAAGTTCGTCACGAAGACTTTATCCCATATCACAAAGCGACAATCGAATTGGCTTCTACTTTCGCTGGATTCTTTATCGAGCACGTGCCTCGACTACATAATATAGAAGCAGATGCTTTAGCCGGTCTTGCTGCTTCCTTGACCGCCCCTACCAATACTCAATATTTGATCACAGTGTCTGGTCGAGAGCTATTCTGTGTAAAAGATGCCTTGCATATTCATCACAGTTACACAACATAAACAAACGTCGATTGGAGATTTCCTTTCATAGACTACGCCATCTACAAAATCCTTCCTGAGGACCCAAAGGAAGCAGTGTTTGTCCAAAGGCGATCCCTCAGATTTTACTATGATACAGCTACCAAAATGTTGTACCGACGCTCTTACGACGGGCTACTGTTACGATGTTTATCAGACACATAAGCCAAACATGCACTCTGTGAGGCTCACGACGGAGTTTGTGGTGCACATCAACCAGGCCCCAAATTACAAGATCGCCTAAGACGAATGGGTTATTATTGGCCCATGATGATAGCAGATATTGTTGAATATGCAAAGAAGTGTAGGGCTTGTCAGTTCTATACCGACTTTATTCATCAACTTTCGGAGTTTCTACACCCGACGGCGGCATCTTGGCCTTTTGAAGCCTGGGGTATGGACGTCATAGGCCCAATCAGCCCGCCATCCTCTAGAGGACATCGGTTCATCCTAGCTATAACCGATTACTTCTCCAAAGAGGCGAAAGCTATACCGCTCACCGAAGTGAAGACGTCGAACGTGATCAGTTTCATCAAACATTATGTTATCTATCGCTTCGGCCTACCTCGCAGGATCATCCATGATAATGGTCCACAATTTGCGAGCCATGCATTCTATCGGTTCTGCGATAAGAATCGAATCCAGAATGTAGCCTCTACTGCCTACAATCCAGCGGCTAATGGGTTAGCAGAAGCCTTCAATAAGACCATCATTAAACTTCTCAAGAAGTTTGTGTCTTCAAACAAGCGCGATTGGAATGAGAAGCTCGGCGAATATCTCTAGGCCTATCGTACAACGGTCCGGACTCCAACAGGCAGTACGCCATTCTCTTTGGTTTATGGAAGCGAAGCAGTTCTTCCCCTAGAAATCTAGATTCCCTCTCTTCGAGTAGCCTTAACCAGTGAGTTGACTGTCGAAGAAAGTTACCATCTGCAACTACAAGAACTCGAAGCGCTAGACGACAAAAGCTTATTAGCTTAGCAGCGTATTAAGCTATACCAAGCACGCCTTTCCAGAGCCTTTAATAAAAAGGTGAAGAAAGGAATATTCCAAGTTGGTGATCTGGTCTTAGCAGTAAGAAGACCACTTATCATGACACATAAGACCAAAGGAATATTCCAGCCTAAATGGGAAGGTCCTTTCGTTATAGAATTAGTGTATTCTAACGGTGCGTATCGACTAACGAAACCTAATGGTGACTTGCTCATGATGTCGATCAATGGTAAGTTCCTGAAGAAATATTATGTGTAACCTTCATGAACAGCGTTCACATATACCTTGTTTTAGTCATGTAAATATACAGTGCAATGTTTATGTGATTCAAAAAAAATCATTTAACTATTATCCGTATTTCAAGAGTCTTAAATACGCCATGGATAATAGGTCCTCTAAAAAGATTCCCTAGTGGAATTATTTCCGTTTTGGACTCTGCCCAAACTTGGTCTGACGAAAACAAGTCATGTCCACATTACCTCTGAACTATTTTTCGATAATTATTTCCCCAGTGGGATAAATAAGAAACGTTTTGTCACGTCCATATAACCTCTGAGCAAAGCATTCATTAAGGATAACCACGTCCATATTACCTCTGAATTATCCACTCCTACCTAATGTTATATATCCTTCCATGTCCATATTACCTCTGGTCAGATATAGAACATCCACTGCTATTACATCCATATTACCTCTATTAGCAGCTTCTTTCAACTTATTATCTATATTCAAGAACCTTGAATATAAAATGGATAATAAGTCCACATTAAATTCTCCAGCAGAATACCCACCAAAAATATCCTTACTACATCCACATTACCTCTAGTTCTGATATTTCACAAACTTCATTCATGAATCTTGAAAGCCAAAAGATTCTTTATTAAAAAACGTCTATCAAAAGACGAAAAAAAAGATACAGAGTCTTGACGGCTAAATTGAGCCTATTACAAAAGAAGATCTAAAGGATACACAATCGATTGATATTATTCCTTAGAGCCGCAATTTCGGCTTCGGACTTCGCAGTAGCACGACAGCGCGCCTCTTCTTGACGAGCAGCCTCATCCTGGAAGGGGATCAGATTCATGTGTTCTCCTTCCAGCTTCACCAGTTGTTCTTTTAAGTGATCGAAAGTTGTGGCGATCATGGCAGCCTGAACCAAATAGTCCTCCTGTTCAGACGTCGTCGTCCTCAAGCTGGCCTCCAGTTGAGCAATCTCACTTTGGATCTGCGCAATGTGATTATATTTCTCAGTAATCTGTGTAGTCAGCTTATTCTTCGAAGTAGCACGTACCTCACTCGCAACGTTGAACTGCTCATACTGATCAGCCAATTTACTGATCTCTTGAGCGAGGACATCCTTTCTTGCTTGGAAAGTAACCCCCTCTTTCGCGAGAGCCACGACTAAGGCCTCATCTTCTGCACGAAACAGCGACGTCGGGCTCCGTTGTTTAGCTTCCCGGAATCTGGCCACTTGACTCTCCAGATCATTCAGAACCCTCCTTAGAGCATTAGCCCGCTCTTCATAGCCGATGATGCTCTCAAGGACTGCCACCTGGTATTCAGCAACCGCCTTCACGGGGCCAAAGGCGGCGTTCCGGTTCAAGACCCCAGGAAGCTTTACTTTCAAGATAGAATAGAAAGCTTTGACAACTTCATGGGCCATCTCGTCATCTTTGGTGGAGGTCATCGAAGAGGAAGCTTGATAAGGTTCTTCCACTCTAGGAAGAGATGCCTGATAAGAAACCGAACCTGACAAGAAAATAATATATGTATCAGTAACAAAAAAGGAGAGTGCGAAAGAGTTGTAATTTCGTACCTTCGACTTGCTCAGCGCCAACTTGGACTAGGTTATCATCCTTGGCTTCACGGAAACCGAGAGCAGGCCCAGGTTATTCAAGAAGAACAATATCGAGGCCTCGAGCAGCATCAGGGGTGTATATCTTCTACGGCTCCAGATGGACCGGGAGCAGATTCAGCAACAACAACCTCAGGAGGCTGTTCAACCTCTCCTTCTGCAGCCGATGTCGGTTTACTAACATATTCCTCCGTACCAGCAAATTTAGAGGAACCAGAGACAACCTCTTTTTCTCCCCCAATGCCTTGGGCTATCTCTATGAGTGGTTCCTTCTCTTTGTCTACAATAGAATATACAATGGCAGTCAGCCTCACGGGGAGCACGCAAAATCGAAGTCGAAAAATCTTATCCGAAGAGAGGTGCAAAGATAACATACCCGCGGGAGGGTGAGCCGATTGGACTTGATTCTCGTCCAACTCTTTCATTATGGCCCCGATTTCAGACATCACCCCCAAGGAGATAACGAAAGAAGGACTGGCTCTCTAGTCGCCACCATAATCCGGGCATTCATTCTGATCATCCTTTGATTCAGCCTCCTTGACTGGGGAAGGCTGAACGTCGTCTGTCGGTCGAGGACAATGAGGGGACACTGTTGTCACGTCCACTTCCTCAGACGAGGAGGTACCTTCCTCAGCTGCAACTTCAGGGTCCTATGCAAAGGACAAACGCAAGGGTGAGAAAGCTTCTAATGGTTTGACCAAAATAGCTATAGAGTCTAGGAAGGGATCTACCTCCCGAATGGTAAAGGCCCGCGACGCCATTCCACTTCTTCCAGTTTGTCGGAAAGACCTTCTCAAAGGAGGTGAGCCAGCACCAACTTCCTTGGCTCTTCTTAGGGCAACAGTCTTCTTCTTCCTCTTAAAAGTTGGCTCCTGGGCCAATTCAGTTGAAGCTTTCCTCTTCTGAGGAGGATTGGAAAGAGCAGAATCATCTTTCATGTCCTTCTTTGGAGGCACTGCCGCCTCCCTAAGGATAGCCCTCGGCCGTGTCGCTACGGCTGTTTCATGGCTGGAGCAGCACTCTCCTTCTTACGGCCCTGCAGTGCCTTTTGGGCTCGTTTCACAGTAGGGGGCCAAACCGAGTCTCCAATATCAAGCTCTGTTCACGATCATACCAGGGATGACAGGTACTGATCTAAACATAAAACTTGGCGGTAGCATAGCACAGGTGGGTCTCGGGCTTATCTACGGGCATGGTGAAGATTGCCCCCATGCATCCGGCGTTGTAATATATCCAGGTACGTGCCCCGTCAATTATGTTGCCTATTGACTCCAAATGCGGGCTAGCATTTCCCAAAAGGAGATGGCTGTAGCTAAACTGTCGTACAAAACGACTTGGCAGGTATGGCTCCAGATAGGCATGATTCCTGTTTTCGAGCACCAGATGCAACGGCCTAATAAACTGAAGCCAGTAAAATGCCCCAGCAGTCAAGCTAGTGGTATGAACTCCATCATCCACTAAGGTATCTCCTGTACTGCCACTGCAAGACGGAGAAGATACCCTGAAGAACTCGTAGTTCTACAAGAAGCTTAAAGCCCTTTTATAAGTGGGTACACCAGTGACGGCCCATTCTGCGTCGCAGAATCTGTAAAGAAAGGCGTCTCCCACCAAAGAGTCCACCGCCGGCCCAGCGTTCATCAGGGTAAGGCAGTACAACAGCAGCCACCCCATCAAGAAATGATACGAAAGTTCGGTCTGGGCGAACTTGGTTCTACCGTCAGGAGTTACCATATTTCTAATAAAATCCCGTAGAACCCGTTTAGTGGCACAGACCATCGCGGGAAGCAAGGCAAGCCGGTATCCGAATACCAGCTTCACAGTCGAAAGTATTATGCTCCGGCTCATCCTCCCAATAGTCCCTGAACCCCCAGGGACTATACAGTCACGAAGCTAGATCATCAAGAAAGCTGCTAGCATGGCTTTCTCCGACAATAGATATTCAGCTTGACGGAAGTAGTGGTCGATCGGGAACTTCCTCTCAGGATCATCACTGTCCTCAGTATCCGCTGTATCATAATCTGCCATCCTGACTTCTATCTCGGACTTAGTCGTAGGTTTTAAAATTGAAAAGAAGGATGGATCCTCTCCTTCTCCTTGAACGAAGATGTAGCCCGTCCAAGCTCTTGTGTGGGAATTGGCCCCCTCGGTCCTTCCTTTCTTGTTGATCCTATGGCAGATGAGGAGGTGGCAGAATAACTCCTTGTATACTTCCATCATCTCGGAGTTCTTATTCTCCAGGTCTCGGAGCTCCTCATCACAAGGTACGTACTCTTCATACGGCTATGTGTCCCAAGAAAGCTTCGACACTTCCTGCATCTCGTGGAGAGCCAATCCCATCTCCCCGCCCGGAGTAAAGAAAGTATAAGTGTGAAGGTTGTATAACTCCGCCAAGGAGACAAACATTGGCTAGTTGACCTTTACGCCATATTGGGTGGACCTAATAGCATAAAAAAGGCCAGCAGTCTTCAAGGTGGCTTCATACGTGGAAAGCACCCAGTCAGTGAGGTTGCTCTAGAATGAAACTGGATACCTCTAGCCTTCCATCTGCATCTTCCCCACGGGATACGACACGTTCCCCGACATCATCAGATTGCAAAGCGTGTCAGCAGCATAAGGGTGGAGGTCAATCGGGATATCGTTTATTACGGCACCAGGTTGCAACCCCCTCGTGGAGTAAGATGTAGAGCCCCTGACATACTTGAAAGTGTCCTTCTTTCGATCTCCCAAGTCAAACTGTATTCTTCCAGAGATGACCCCGGGGAGCTCAGGGGTTAGCTCCCATTTCATCTGTCGCTGTACGGCTAAGATAGTAAACGCAGACAAAGGATACTGACGCTCCATCAACGGTAGCCATATCCTCTGATTGTCCAGCCTGACCACCAGTGGGCTTCTCAAGCATATCGTCTCGCCATCTTCAAACCCCACACTGTCACCGAACAGGAAGTACGGCTTCTTGAAACGACATGCCCCTCCGAGCAAGACCTCGTCATTAATCATCTGCTTCAGGAAGGTCTTGTCATGTTCAAGAATGACGATCGTCCGTTCCGTAGGCTGGTTATGACTGATCTTGGCCAGAACTTTTCTGACCATGTTGGTTATGAGGCTTGTGCCGAGGTCTTGGCAAGAAGAGCCGAAAGGGATTCCACCAAGTTTCGGGACAAACATGTCAACTGCAAGGACAGAAGAGAAAGTCAGACTCGGGATCTGTAAAAAAGAAAACTAAGTGCTGGAGGAATCTTATGCGCCCAAAGGGTCATGCGCCCAAATAGCATATGGGCGCATAAACATACAAACAGCATGTGGGAACATAACATGCAGCAGCATATGGGCGTATAACATAAAGCAGCATGTGGGCGAATAGCACACCACAGTATGGGCGCATGCTTCTGTGGGTGCATATGATGCTCACAGAAACATGTTGCCTTGGGCACATGCACCCAGGCAGAAGAAAAGTCTGAGCGTCACAAATTAACGCTCAAGACTTTGTTTTGAGGCGTAACCTCACCCAGGATCGGGTCTTGGACTAGCGAGGACGTTGTCGCATGAGGAGAGCCACTCAGTGCAGCCCCTTGCCCTTCGCAGATCTCTTGGCATCCTTGGGAGACATGGTTCGTGCAGAGAAGAGATGAAAAGTCTTTTGAAAGTTTTGAAGGAAAAGAGAGTAATGAATCTTCTTTTCAAGGCCTATTTATAGGCATGAGCTAAATACAATGTGCCCACTACTCCTATGTGCCTATGCGCCCACTACGGCTTATGCGCTCACATGAAGACCCAGCCTCTTGCACATTATGCGACTACCACTTGCTGACGTGGATAACGCATGAAGGATGGACCTCTTAAAATTCTACTCCGATGAATCTGTCAGTTCAGATTTTCGAGGAAGATCTCAATAGCCATCTCTTTGACAGTCTGGCCAAACTCTATGCGCCCAAAAGGGAGAGCAATGCTATGTGCCCACTGCATTACAGAAGACGGTCCATGCTTCTTTCAAAGTATTTCGAACTCGTTCAAGTATCGAAAACTTTGAAGGGGGTCTTGTAGAAGCATGAAAATTTCAGCAACCTTGACAACTATGCACCCAAACCAGGGAGTAATATGCGCCCAAGCCAGGGAGACATATGCGTCCAAGCCAGGACAGCCCATAACTCGATCAAACCCATGATCAATCGTACACCGAAACATACGGCCACGTCAGTCTCCACGAGAGTCGTGCACCGAAGCATGCGGCTACGTCAACCCCACGATCACGCAGTCTGCATGCGCCTATACTCTATGCGCCCAAAGCAGGACTATGCATCTACATGAAAATTAGTGTATTTTCTCATATGGGCGCATAACATCATTCCAGCACGAAAACGACTATAAAAAAGGGTCTCATACCTCTTCAAAAGACAATGGAGAGCATTTCAACAGCTAAATTGTTGCCCTTCTTGCCAGTGAGCCGAGAGTTAGCAATTTTCTTAGGTTTTCTCCCACTTTTGTAATCGAAGTGTCAACGGAGTAAAGGAGCAACTGTCGCTCGATCTCCATCGTCCTATTCCCCAGAATTCTTTTTGTACTCGGGGATCCTCAGCGCAGGATCTCTCAGGCATACTCGATTTGTGGTGCCTTACGCCAATAAGAAAAGAAAACATTTCTTCTTCTTTTTTGTGTGTGTCCACAATTGCTTTCTGTTCAAATTTGTCGACCAGGTCTGGATGAACCCACATTATTTTGCTTTTAGCCATTGACAATGGTACCAAACCGTCATTTCGTACCGACGGGAGATTGACAATATCCATAGTTGTCTTAGTTATCGGGACAACATCGTTAGGAACTAGTTGTGGAGCGAAGTCTCCAAATTACAGAGGGATGACATTGGCTGTCACCATCTTCTCTTCTTTTTGGAGAGTGATTGCTTTAGCGTTGATCAATTCCTGGATCTTTTCTTTGAGTACATAACACGACCTGGTTGGATGTCCCAGAAATCTGTGATACATGCAATATTTAGGATTATCAGTCTTACCTACTTCATCTGGCCGTTTGATCTCCGGTAGTTGAAGTATATTGCTTTTGATCAAGCAATCAAAGATGCTCATGACGTCGTCGTCATCGAAGGAATAATCCTCTTTGGGTCATGGTGCTGCCCTCTGTGGAGGTGTTGTCGCTATAGGTGCTGGCTGACCTATATTGATGGCTAAGGCCTCTTTGCCTTTACGATTGTTTTAGTGACTACCGCTGCTGGTGGCGGGATATTTATCCTTGTCAAGATTAGGCATCGGGATGCATAATTGCTTGAACTTCTCAACACTGTCTTCAGCTACTTTGGCACTTACTATAAAGGAATCCTAATCTTAAAACTATGTAGGTTCTGTCCATATGATGACAATAGGTAACAAGTTTGATTTGCAAGTATCTATTGTCAATGCGTCAGGAGTACATAGAGGCATTTTTAGGACCTTTCGTCGGAAACGCTCGATGAAACGTTCAGCTGTTTCATTAGGCTTATGCTTGATTTTGGTAAGGGCGGACAAAGTCATGTCGTGGGTTCCTTCATAGAATCGTTCCAAGAACATCTTCTTTAATGCCGCGAAGGATGTTATACAACCATTCGGCAGGCTTCGATACCAGTCATAGGTAACACCCGCTAAGCATCCGACGAAGACTCTAGTAAGTAGAGCATCATTCTGTTGAAGATGATCAGTCTTCATCTCAAAGTGGTTGATATACTAACTTGGAGATATGCTGCCATCGAATAGCATTATAGTCGGTGGCTTGTTTTTAGGTGGAAATGAAACTTCTTTCTATTCTGCGGGATATGGTTGTTTAATCCTAAATTTCTGTAATCCCTCCTTCTGCTTAAAAGCTTCAAACCAATTTCGCAGAAGCTTGAGTACTTCGAGAGGGTCTCCCGGTGTTTGAGGAGCAACGGATTGATTTGAAGGGTTGGGATATGGAACTGCATGGTAAGCACCACCTCCAGCACCAGCGTGACTTGGAGTATATATCCTGTGGTTGAAGGTGTATGACCTCCGGAATGGTAATATTTAGAGGAGGTTGTGCTCCAGGGCTAGTGTTGATGGGCACCGCACCTGTTGCGTGTTCTTGGGTTGGAATTGGATTTACAAGCGACAGAACAGCATGTTATGTCATAATCACCATATCCATGCTTGTAACCATGTCAGCCATGGCCTTCAGATTAGCTTCTAAGGCAGCAATTCTCTATTCTTGGCTAGCAGAATTGGAAGTGCCTTGCTCTTCGTTCGTCACATAAGCAGATACTTCTCTTGATACAGAAGATGAGCTGGTGGATAAAATGGTTTGATCAGAGTCTTCATTGTCGGCATCGAAGTCTAACAGACTACTACCCCCAGGGTTGGAATTGGGAAGATTCCTTTGACCGAGGAAGTCTCGGCTTCTTGATCTTGTGTTCTGGTAAACTCCTTCAGAAGAATCTGGGATTTGACCGCGGATTTGTCGACTCGATGGTTGCAATGAATTATGTCTGGGGCATCTTCCACCCCTGGTGCTACGAGAAGCTATATTGACAGAAGCAAACAGCAGTTCGTTTTTATCTACTAAGATCATAGTGGGAGACCGAAAGTTCGAAAGTGATCGGGAGATCGAGAGTAATTCAAACGATTGAATATCGTCCATTTTGCTGGCTTGCAACAGCACTTGACATCAACTTCATGTGAATGGTGTCACGACCCACACCCTAGAGTAAGGGCACGAGAAGTGGGTACGTCCAGCCTACGCCGCAGTGTCGGCGGTAGAATGCTGTCCTAGGTCACTATTACAAACTAAATACAATATGATATACTCTCCGAACGGAGGACAAATCACATAAGGTACAACTCAAACACAAATCTAGAGATGGGAATAGCACGATATGATAAATATGAAATCCTCAAACTGAGGTACAAACAGAAGAGAAAGTCTAAGTGTCTAAACGACACAACATCACAAACATCCAAAAAATAATATAACTCTGAAGTCAATACAAATGACATAAGAAATAAGATAAAGCCTAGCTAATATAAAACCCCTTATTTTTTTAATTATTATTTTTCAGACTTAAAAATAAATTTATGTAATTTATGATTTTTTTTTTAAATAACCTTAGCCATTGTTGAGTTTTGGAGCACTAGACGACCATGAATTTTGGCACAAAAAATGTAGCAGTGTGCTTTGACCAGTATATTAGCCATGCCGTGGGAGGCCTAGCCATAGTTCTGTCCAAACTAGGAAAACCAGGCCGAGTTGTGAAATAACGCATTTAAAATATTTTTATTTTAGATATTAATTTATATATTGATTTTTAGATGACCCGGTTTGTCCAAACCAGCACGAACTAGGGCCCGGACCGAACCCAATCCCATGTAAGCATGTTGTGTGACCAAATGTGGCCAAGTAGGCATATTTTATGTATATACAAATATTTTCTAAATTACTTTAGAATTTTATGGGCAATTTCTAATTATTTAATTATTCGTACTATTATTGGTATTTTATTATTAAATAATATCGTGCAATATTTGTACAATTTTTTGGACCCGGATAAGGGTGTGCGGTATAGGTTCACCCATTGGAAAGATCTTATTAATTTATTATTATTAAAATTTATTTTGCGAAGATTTAATAAACATGTTTTTCTATTTAAATATTATTACTATTTTGAGTTTTATTAAGGATTGAAATTATATATATATATGTAGATATGCTCAAATATATTAAATAATTGGATAGTTGAATTTTAAATGGTATTTGAATTTTAAATAGATTTTTTGGTGTATTTATGGATATATGCATATATATATATATATATATATATATATATATATATATATATATATATATATATATATATATATATATATATATATATATATATATATATATATGGTTATGAATATATAGAAAAGGTTTTAAAAAGATTTAAAAGAAAAAGAAAGAAAAATATATATATAAACCACAGAGTGGTCGGCCCCACCAACCGACCACCCATGCTAAAACAAGTAGCAGCAGCTACTAGCCGCCCAAAGGAACAACACAAGTAGCAGCATACATTGTGGCCGATTCCCCCCACTAAATATATATATATATATATATATATATATATATATATATATATATATATATATATATATATATATATATATATATATATATATTCTCTTCAATACCAAACCCTAATTTCCTTCCACCTTCTTCCTCCTCTCTCCTACATCCTCCTCCCTCTCCTCGGCGTGCGTGCCAGCCTCGCCGGAGCGACAGCACCTCCGCCTTACGGTCGCCATGGCAACAACAACAAACACCCACAACAACGGCAGTTTTTAATATCGAGGTACCCGACTTCTCCAATTAATTTCTCTTCCAATTCTTATTCGTTTTTAGATCCGTAAACTCCAGTAAAAAGCCCACATGACCCTCCAGCATTCCCTTCAAATAGTTGTATTTATTCTGTAATAAATTCCAGGTTTAATTAGATTAAAAATTACGAAAAATTAGTTTTCAAAAACTAAAAAATCCCGGTACGAGGTACGTCCCGACAAATCGGGCGACCCCGTCGCAAATCGAGAGTACCGAAGGGTCCGTATCGACATTGCGGACTGCGGACTTTGACGGAATTTAAGTTGGTTGCGTGTACGCGACGAATTTGATCCGTATCCGTCAAATTTTCCCGTATTGGGCTTTTCAGAATTTCCCAATTACTTTGTGCACACTCATCAAATCGCGACGAAACTTGCGCCATTGGACTCGAAATATTTTTCTGGTCCTGTGAGCCAAGTTTGGTCCGATTCTGAGACCGTTGATCGGGACGCTATTTTGGCGGGCCCACAATCCCACTCAACGGGCGGTTTTGTGCACGGCTCCTCGGAATCCAAAATTGGACATACCGTTGAGTTCATCTCGGAAAAACAAATTCATAGACATGTAGTTTGACGACTTTAGAGACCGTAGGTTCTGGCGCACATTTCGGTGCAAAGCGGGTCCAACGGCGGATATCGTTTTGACCCGAAATTACGATTTTGCCCCTGTTCCAGAATTTGACTTTTGGACAGGCGTTTCCTAGGCATATCTTTTATTCCAAACTCGTTCGTGATATTTGTTTCAGCATCCAGAGCTCCTTGTAGATTTTGACTTTCGTGTTGATGATTCTGACTGTTGGATTTTGCTACATCTCGTACCACCCTCAGGCAAGACACCTTGCCATTTGCTGTTTAATTATTTTAGCTCATATTTCAAGCATTATTCATTATTTTCTTTATGTAAAATAAACTGTGACACATGGCATAACCTGTTAGAACTTACTATTCATTTATATTCTCCTGCTATGTATTATATTTTCTTACACATTAAACCTAGATTTAAGGGACCACCTTGTGTGTTGCATACATAGGCCTTGACACATTTATACCACATTTTTGTGAGTCACATATAGGACTCGGACATGCGTGATTGGCTGGCCACCAGTACGTATAAGCCGTGCATTAGGAAATAACTGCTATTAGAATTGCATGCTAGAAGACTTAGCAGTTATGAGTTGGCATTGGGCGGGAAGAACATGATTGAAAGTTGACTACCACCCTATCTATCGTAGACTCGCTCGCTACTGTGGAACGATAGGTAGACTATATGCTATAGACTCGTTCGATACTGAGGAATAGTATATGGTGTTGTGACTCACTACTGAGGTACTGCATTGGTATTTTCTTGACTTGACTCGGTAGTCATGCGACCATGAACTATTCTTAAAATTGCATTCACTTAGAACGGTTAGGCTACCCTATCCGTTAGGTATGAGTACTCTTAGTTTGGGTACTTGTATCTGACCGTGGCTTGGAACAATAACTTGTCGCGAATTAGTTCGTCTCATCTTGTCCTTGTTTGGTTGTAGATGTGACTTACTACTTCGATGAGAAGGTATTGAACCTTGTTGGGGTCCGGATACCATATTGGATTCATAGCATGGAAAGATACGTCACCGTGAATTAGTTTACCATCTCATGTCCTTATTTGGTTGGGGGGATGGTACACTAGTTCAATAGGTGCCTGTTGGACCATGTTATAATTCAATTGACTTATTTATTTGAGCAATATTTATTCAGTTTATATGGCATGATATTATGTGTCTTGTTACGTCCCTCTGAGGACCTAGTTATCTCTCCAGGTGTGTGCTCTTGTCTTTCGCAGGTGCTCTAGCTCTAGCTGTGACCATCTCTATTCCTTCGAGGATGATTGCGCTTAGATCGTCTTCGCTTTGCTAGCAAAAAAATTATTCTTTTGTATATCTTGTATTTCTTTTCATAGTTGGTAGTGGATTTGTCTCCGCCCAACTATATGTATCAATGACAATTCATTATCATTATATGACATCTTTTATTTTTATATTTCGTGGATGAGATTAGATTACTCTTGGTTTACTGCATTTTACAGCTTATGTATTCATACGAGATTTCTATATATTGGAGTATACTTCGTATGTATACAGCTGGCATGTCTACGTACCTAGTCCTACGTATTTTGGGACTGGGACGTTACATGTTTTTGTGGTGGCCCATACAGGTCGAGATAAATTATTTGGTTACTTTACCGTACCAAGCAGGCCTGCGAATAGGATTAGAAGTCTAGGGTCTCATCCACATACTTGACCTCCTATCTCGATTCCATCTTCGAACTCTCACTTGACTCATTGATTGCATCTTGCTTGATCCTTCTATCGTAAATCTCATCTTTCCACGGGTTGGGGACGAAATTTTTGGAGGAAACACGAGTTAAAATATTAATGGTGGGCCACAAAGGTAGCCCTACTGAGTTAGAAGTATTCCACACTAATTGCCATGTCACTTATGACCATGATAGTAGTATATACACAAGTGTTGTTAGTCATCTACCCAGCTATGTGACTGTATTTTCACCTTGACTTACTCGACCTTCCGTCAATTCTAGATCTTTTTAATTGTGACCTTCTAACCCATTTGCAATTTGAATAATGAGTTAATGGTTCCTTAACTGTATTCATCTAGAAGACTATCTTCTCACTAGAACGGTGTCCCTAAATTATTATTTTACTGGATTCGTTAATTAATTTTATTTCATGCTTTAACTTGATTTTCTTTATTTTTGTGCATTAATTATCACCTCGTGAACTCCCACTTTCTATTTTTGATCTTCTGGCGTCCCCTACCGTGACTTGTATATTTGGAGTACAACACTAGACTTTTTCTTCCAACAAATTTCATATATAAAGCCCGGACAAGCCCACCTTCATGTAGATATATCATGTCCCACTAAAATACGTCTTCTTGTACTCTATTTCTTGATATGACCTTCTGGTCAAAATGGCTAAACTATAATCTGTACCATGATATCGATATATTTTTTTACCACGGATAGGGATTCAACCTCAACTCAATTCTTTCGACCCGATATGTGATTTTGTTCTGCTTAATTCCTTAAATGCTTAAATTTGTGCTTTATCTTGATTACTTGACCCATTGTCCCATCACACTACTAGCTTAACTCTTGTAAGTTGGATAGAATACCTCACAGCCCAACAAAGCCTTTGTCCTTGTGACCCATATTGATAAGTTTACTTAGACTATGGAATCTGAAGGATTCTAACCCATTAGCCAACCAAGCCATAAGCAAGCAAACACTTATAGGACGATTGCATAGGCCCACACTTCGGGCAAGACTTGATTTTATAAAGATCTTGGACTATTTAACATTTTCTTCATCAGTACCTCCCTTGCTCATATTTTGACTATCTCATGCTGCTAATGTAGCTTCTGTTTTGCAAGCTTATTTCGTTATCAAGCTTGATCATGACATATTTTATTGGGTGCATCCACTAACATATTGTCTAATCAGAACCGGTGCATGATGGTCTGATCAACCTATTGCACTTTGGTTCGCTTATCATATATTGTTCTATGCGGATGGAGACATAGTTAAACCTGCCTTAGAGTCTCATCCCGACAGCATTGACAACTCTCTTTTGGATTATTTTCGTCGCCTATGAACTTCTTATTCGTACTCAATAGCATCATCTTGAATCCTTTATTGTTCTTGTCTTTTACTTATTTTAGAGAGACAAGACACTGTACTTGATAGATAGATCCAAGGTATCACTTTAGTCATGTGGCTATATCCACGCCTCAAACTACTCCTTTTACCCCTCAACCCTATCTACCCTATTGTTCCTAAATTTTGAGGACGAAATTCTTGTAAGTTGGGTAGGATGTAAAACCCCTTATTTTTTAATTATTATTTTTATTATTTTTTAGACTTAAAAATGAATTTATGTAATTTACGATTTTTTTTTGAAATAACCTTAGCCATTGTTGAGTTTTGGAGCACTAGACGACCATAAATTTTGGTACGAAAAATGTAGCAGTGTGCTTTGACCAGTATATTAGCCATGCCGTGGGAGGCCTAGCCATAGTTCTATCCAAACTAGGAAAACCAGGCCGAGTTGTGAAATAACGCATTTAAAATATTTTTATTTTAGATATTAATTTATATATTGATTTTTAGATGACCCGGTTTGTCCAAACCAGCCCGAACTAGGGCCCGGACCGAACCCAATCCCATGTAAGCATGTTGTGTGACCAAATGTGGCCAAGTAGGCATATTTTGTGTATATACAAATATTTTCTAAATTACTTTAGAATTTTATGTGCAATTTCTAATTATTTAATTATTCGTACTATTATTGGTATTTTATTATTAAATACTATCGTGCAATATTTGTACAATTTTTTGGACCCGGATAAGGGTGTGCGATATAAGTTCACCCATTGAAAAGATCTTATTAATTTATTATTATTAAAATTTATTTTGCGAAGATTTAATAAACATGTTTTCCTATTTAAATATTATTACTATTTTGAGTTTTATTAAGGATTGAAATTATATATATATGTAGATATGCTCAAATATATTAAATAATTGGATAGTTGACTTTTAAATGGTATTTGAATTTTAAATAGATTTTTTGGTGTATTTATGGATATATGCATATATATATATATGGTTATAAATATATAGAAAAGGTTTAAAAAGATTTAAAAGAAAAAGAAAGAATATATATATATATATATATATATATATATATATATATATATATATATATATATATATATATATATCTATATATATAAACCACGTGGTGGTTGGCCCCACCAACCGACCACCCATGCCAAAACAAGTAGCAACAGCTACTAGCCGCCCAAAGGAACAACACAAGTAGCAGCATACATTGTGGCCGATTCCCCCCACCTTATATATATATACACATACATATATATATATATATACTCTCTTCAATACCAAACCCTAATTTCCTTCCACCTTCTTCCTCCTCTCTCCTACATCCTCCTCCCTCTCCTCGGCGTGCGTGCCAGTCTCGTCGGAGCGACAGCATCTCCGCCTGACTATCGCCATGGCAACAACAACAAACACCCACAACAACGGCAGTTTTTAATATCGAGGTACCCGACTTCTCCAATTAATTTTTCTTTCAATTCTTGTTCGTTTTTAGATCCGTAAACTCCTGTAGAAAGTCCACATGACCCTCCAGCATTCCCTTCAAATAGTTTTATTTATTCTATAATAAATTCCAGGTTTAATTAGATTAAAAATTACGAAAAATCAGTTTTCAAAAATTTAAAAACCCCGGTACGAGGTACGTTCCGACAAACCGGGCGACCCCGTCGCAAACCGAGAGTACCGAAGGGTCCGTATCGACTTTGCAGACGTGCGGGCTTTGACGAAATTCAAGTTGGTTGCGTGTACGCGACGAATTTGATCCGTATCCGTCAAATTTTTCTGTATCGGGCTTTTCGGAATTTCCCAATTACTTTGTGCACACTCATCAAATCGAGACGAAACTTGCGCCATTGGACTCAAAATATTTTTCTGGTCCTGTGAACCAAGTTTGGTCCGATTCTGAGACCGTTGATCGGGACGCTATTTTGGCGGGCCTACAATCCCACTCAACGGGCGGTTTTGTGCACGGCTCCTCGGAATCCAACATTGGACATACCGTTGAGTTCGTTTCGAAAAAACAAATTCATAGACATGTAGTTTGACGACTTTAGAGACCGTAGGTTCTGGCGTGCATTTCCGTGCAAAGCGGGTCCAACGGCGGACATCGTTTTGACCCAAAATTACGATTTTGCCCCTGTTCCAGAATTTGACTTTTGGACAGGCATTTCTTAGACATATCTTTTATTCCAAACTCGTTCGTGATGTTTGTTTCAGCATCCGGAGCTTCTTGTGAATTTTGACTTTCGTATTGACGATTCTGACTGTTGGATTTTGCTACATCTCGCACCACCCTCAGGCAAGACACCTTGCCATTTGTTGTTTAATTATTTTAGCTCATATTTCATGCATTATTCATTATTTTCTTTATGCAAAATAAACTGTGATACATGGCATAACCTGTTAGAACTTACTGTTCATTTATATTCTCCTGCTATGTATTATTTTCTTACACATTAAACCTAGATTTAAGGGACCACCTTGTGTGTTGCATACATAGGCCTTGACACATTTATACCACATTTTTGTGAGTCACATATAGGACTCAGACATGCGTGATTGGCTGGCCACCAGTACGTATAAGCCGTGCGTTAGAAAATAACTGCTATTAGAATTGCATGCTAGAAGACTTAGCAGTTATGAGTTGGCATTGGACGGAAAGAACATGATTGGAAGTTGACTACCACCCTATCTATCGTAGACTCGCTCGCTACTGAGGAACGATAGGTAGACTATATGCTATAGACTCGCTCGATATTGAGGAATAGTATATGGTGTTGTGACTCGCTACTGAGGTACTGCATTGGTATTTTCTTGACTTGACTCGGTAGTCATGCGACCATAAACTGTTCTTAAAACTGCATTCACTTAGAACGGTTAGGCTACCCTATCCGTTAGGTATGAGTACTCTTGGTTTGGGTACTTGTATCTGACCGTGGCTTGGAACAATAACTTGTCACGAATTAGTTCGTCTCATCTTGTCCTTGTTTGGCTATAGGTGTGACTTACTACTTCGATGAGAAGATATTGAACCTTGTTGGGGTCCGGATACCATATTGGATTCATAGCATGGAAAGATACGTCACCGTGAATTAGTTAACCATCTCCTGTCCTTGTTTGGTTGGGGGGATGGTACGCTAGTTCAATAGGTGCGTGTTGGACCATGTTATAATTCAATTGACTTATTTATTTGAGCAATATTTATTCAGTTTATATGGCATGATATTATGTGTCTTGTTACGTCCCTCTGAGGACCTGGTTATCTCTCCAGGTGTGTGCTCTTGTCTTTCGCAGGTGCTCTTGTCTTTCGCAGGTGCTCTAGCTCTAGCTGCGACCATCTCTATTCCTTCGAGGATGATTGCGCTTAGATCGTCTTCGCTTTGCTAGCAAAAAAATTATTCTTTTGTATATCCTGTATTTCTTTTCATAGTTGGTAGTGGATTTGTCTCCGCCCAACTATATATATCAATGACAATTCATTATCATTATATGACATCTTTTATTTTTATATTTCGTGGATGAGATTAGATTACTCTTGGTTTACTGTATTTTACAGCTTATGTATTCATACGAGGTTTCCATATATTGGAGTATACTTCGTATGAATACAGCTGGCATGTCTATGTACCTAGTCCTACGTATTTTGGGACTGGGACGTTACAGCTAATCTAGTCTAAGCAGTATGGATGACGTCCTCAGCTAGAGCCGTATCCTCTTGTGGGTCCAACTCACAGGTATCGTCTAGATGGGCTCCATAGTAGGTTGGGCAGAAGTCCTCGGTATCATCTATAATATTTTCAACAGGTCTAGTCAGGACGAGAGCGAGCACAGTACATCTCATGCAGTTCATATCATGGCAGGAAATATAAAGCAAATAATAGAGTAAGATACATAAAACGCTGTAAGAAGATGTACATGAAAACAGGAGAGATATTTGATAAATGGAAATATATACATGATAAGTAAGAACTGTAAGTGACTAGTGATTTAGAGTACGAGATGGCATGTAATTGGCTTGGGTTGAACATGATATACATGAGTGAACATGAGGGGACACTAGCCAAGAAGGCTGTGTTGTACATGATAACACACGAAAAATAACAGAGTGAACTTGATGGATAAATCATATGACCATTTATACTCACCCCTACCCACAATCAATACACAAGGATCCAGTCAAGTTACGTTACGAACATGATGTTTTGGTTACACACGAAGCACATGAGGAAACATGAACGTACACGAGAGCACATTAAAGTACATAAGCGTACATGAGAGAACATGAGTGTACATGAATAACGCAAGAGCAAGGAATACATGATGTACATGAAACACACGACATGAAGTATCTGATGTGCCCGCTAAGGGGGATAACATCCCAAGAAGAGATCCATATAGTACCAATCCGTGATAACAAGTGTCAGCATCAAGTAAAGTAATATAGAGCAAGAATATAAGTCGTGACAAGTATGAAACTATCAGAGAATGTACTCGCCTGCGATCTGAATGTCTGTGAGAATACACTGTTCGAAACGAGGTATCTGAGTCCTATTTAGAGCAACACAAGTCATAATGTATATAAGGGGGTTATAATTGAAGTGTACAATGCATCTACATGATTTTCTAGGTCAATCTAGGTCAAGTCAACTTTTGGTCAACTCTGGGTCAAACCAAGTCAACATCTAGTCACACTAGGTCAACCTTAGGGTTTGGTCAAATGTAAGTCAAACTAAGTCAAGTCCACCATTCTAGGTCACTCTAGTCAACTTAGGTCAATTGTAGTCAAACTAGCTATGTTAGTTAACAAGGTTCAACACTCTACCTCTAGGCCTATACACCATTACCAATACAACCCTACTAATACAATACTCATTATAATTTATATATACACACTATATTGCATTCCTCTTCTTGCATTATACCATATATGTACACACTATATATACCATAGGCTATACAAGCCATCAACATACAGATACCTATATGTACATACAATATCTATATATATATAGGCATACATAGGAACATCTCAAGGAAACTAATGTATACATATATGCATATATATATATACAATGATATATATACATAGAGGGTTAGAGAGGGTAGAACATGCATAGAGGGCAATGTGTCAAGGTTATGTGTGTGTGGATGTATTTGTAGATAAGTGTCTCAGAAATTGTGCAAGGGGGTGTGTGTGTGTGTTTACATGATAGTGTAATAGTGCCCAGATTTAGAGTAGTGTGTGTGTGTCCTGTGTTCCAGGAATTTAGTGTAATGTAAAATGAGTGTATGTGTTTACTGTTTAGTGAAATAGGAAATCACAGTTCATTCATTTGAATTCTCAGGTTTATTGAGAACTTATATTCACCAATGTGAATAAAATCTGAGAATAATTCTCAGTTTTCAAGTTTTGTAGTTAATCTATAACAGTTAACATTTAACCCTAAATCAGTTTACCTATCATTCCAGCCCACTGGAATTCTCAGGTTGGCATCCTAACTTAAATCTCAGGAAATTACAATAACTGAAATCTCATTTTTACATTTCAAACTCAGTTTAACATTGATTTAATCTCAGGTTACATTCCTAACTAGAATCTCAGGAATTTCATATGTGAACTCAGGTTATACTGCTTGATTGAAAACTCAGTTAGCAATATTGAAATCTTAGTTATATAATAACTGGAATCTCAGTTTAATAACATATGTAAAATTCAGTTTTCATTGGATTTAAAACTCAGGTTACTGTCAGTTCATATCAAAACCCAAACTGGGAAAACACTGATACATAAACAACTGAATTCGAAAACCTAATATCAATAACCAAACATGATCCTAACATGTACAGTATCCTAACTAACATGTTAACCCTAGAATTTATCAAATGAAATCAAATTCAAACCACACATTCAAACTCTGAAAAGAGTATTAGAATTTATATATCCATATTCAGGAAAACTGCCATTTTCGAACCCAATCAACCAAATCATGCAATTCAGTACAACCCAGTCATGTAACTATTATCCAGACATTATGTCACGACCCGCACCCTAGAGTAAGGGCACGAGAAGTGGGTACGTCCAGCCTACGCCGCAGTGTCGGCGGTAGAACGCTATCCTAGGTCAAACATCTAACAATATAAAGGTACATGTACAGTATATACGCTCTGAATGGAGGTGACATAGCAAATATAGTCTCAATCACATCTAAGGTAGAGCATGATAAAAGATAGATAAAATATAAAATCCACAAAGAGATACCGCAGATAGAAGTCTAAGTGTCTAAGATACACAAACCCAGAAAACATCTCAAATCTCAAATACAGTAATCCATAAAGTAAATACAATTCAAGACAACTAAAATAACTATCTATACAATCTCTACTATGTCTCTTCTAGGCTAGCAGGCAACCTCTAAGCTATCTGTAAAATTTATCAACAGGTCCAGTCAGGACAGGAACGAGCACATCTCATCTAGAAAACCCAAGTAAATGACAGAGAACTATAAAGCAGTTATAGACAGTTGTATTGATGAATATGGCAGTTTATATTCAGGTGATGGTATAGAGAGACAGATAAAGTACAAGGAAAGTAAGTAACTAAACAAGAGAAGAAATTATAGCAATAAAGACTGTAAAATAAAATCTAGCTGAACTAGAGTAACATGATGAGTTCAGATGGTACAATATAAGTCGAGTGTAATCCCAATGTGAGTCTAATATAAGATGAGTCGAATGTGATCCCAGTACAGTATGAGTCGAATGTTATTCTAATCATTGTTCTAATAAGGTGAATCGAATAAGGTGATACGAATAGTGATTCACATGATGTTCTAACAATGATTCGAATAAATTCTCCAAGTGTGTTTTAAAATACTTAGTTAGACATGTAAATGGCTAAGGGTAATCCGGCACATCACACACCTGGCCGGGTGTGGAATGGCTATCGTTCGAATATCATTCACAGGGGGTGGTTCGAATAGTGGGAATGTTCACATGTCTAATCAAGTATTTCCCCGCCCATCTAATACAAATGAATCCAAAATCCGACACATCAATCGAATAAAAGTCCAACCAGCATATGAAGATACGAATAGCTGGTTCGAATAGTGATTCGTATGGTGATTCGAATAATAGAGGTAAGACGAGTAAATATGTGTGTCGTATACATGGATTCAGAAATAACAATACGTGTTTGTAACAGAGAATCACATACAGCTAACTAGAACTGAAGTACAGTAATTGACAAATAAATGAGAGAACTATCAGAGAATGTACTCGTCTGATAACCTGAACAGCTGATAAGTATAGAGGTCCAAACTGAAACCACAGAGTCCTATTTAGAGCAACACAGGTCAAGATGTATACGAGAGATGATAAATGAAATGTACAATGCATCTGCATGCTGTCTAGGTCAAACTAGACTAAAGTCAACACTTAGTCAACTCTAGTCAACCACACTAGTCAAATTAGGTCAACTAGGTCAATTCCTAGCCCAAACAAGTCTAACAAGTCTTACTAGGCCTAACCAAGCCTAGGCTAGCACTCACACAATCACAAGACAATGTGAATCACAACAATACATAATATAAAATAGATAATATATATAAATACATACCTTCATACATACATGCATATCCACATTACATACATATTTATATATAGGCATATGTTACATCATGCATATTTACATAGTTACATAGATATATACATTCATGCACATTTACATACATACTTTTATACATTATATATGTTAACATTCATTACAATGCATTATATTTTACTTATACCTTTCATTGATTCATTCATTCATATATGACATTCATTCATGCATATTACATACTTACATCATCTATACATTATATACATTGTATATAACATGTAAAAATAGAAGAGGAAAAAAAAGGAAAAAACTGAAATGGAAAGGAAAGGGAAGGAAAATGTAAGGAAAAGGAAAAACAGTGGACATATACATGCTTGCATCATATATTCTACATTACCATACATGCTATCATTATATATTGCATTATATTATTTATATATTATGCATTCATATCTATCATTCATTATATACTTTCATGCATATATTGTATATCATTCTTTCATTCATGCATTTATGCATTGCTTATATACATTATATACATTGCATTCCTACATGCTTGCATTCAACCATATATATACATTAATATAAAGAGGATATATATCATATATATATATCATTTTATTTATCTAACATATCATGTATTACATAATCTATATTTATTTAATACCCATACTACATAGGCTCATAGGTTACACAAAATGCATATATCGTATAGTCACTCTTCTACTTAAAACCAATACTGTACCAATTGGGCATTCACTAAATTCTAAGATTAAAGTATGTCATAGCCCTTTGTGCTAGCTTTCCGAAACTTTAAACGGATCGCATTTTCGTGTCCGGAAGCTCCCGAAATCGCAAAAATACCGAAACACGTTCGTCTTTTATATAGCTGACACTCAAATAATTCTACAGAAATTTACAGAAAGAATTTGGCTTATTAAAATATATATTTGGAAAGCTAACTTCGATATGGTTCTTTTAAAAAAACGGGAGATAAATCGGAGTTCTAAGCTAAAAGTTATGACATTTCTAAGTTGCTTTGGTTAATAAAAACGTGGATGAAAATTATGACGGATTTGACAAAAGAACACATATAGGCCAAGATACTTGGATACAAACATAGGTATCCAAATGAAACTCATTCTAACCATCCTAACTAAGATCAATCCACTCTCTAACCATTATAAAACTGAATTTAAATATCTATTTAAACTATTATCATATATACATACACATGGGGTGTCCTAATTTGGGATCTATCAAGTAGGACACAAGACACATATCTAAAATCCTCAAGAGAGCTCCAAATGGCCTCAAATTTGAATCTAAATGGGACACATGCATGAGGATGGATCTTACGGATTCAAAACTAATTTATATGCAAAGAAAATCGATTTAGAGGATGGGTTTTACCTATTGGGAGTGGAATCCCAATGAAATCCTTTAGGACACGGCTCCGATACGAAGATCCCTCAAAGTGGACACTCCTCCTTGCACTCCTCTTCCAATCCTTGGTAGCACCCTTCCCTTGGAGAATAGGAATGATTGAGGGAAGGTTTGGTGAAGGAATGATTTGATTTGGAGATCAAATCAATGGGAAGGCTCTCTAAAATTGGGGAAGAACAAAAAGAAAATAAAAGAGGCAAGATTGTAATGAATGAAATAAATCATTCTCTCTTAAAGGTGGCTGCCATAAAGAGTCCATTAGGGCTAATGGGAAATGTCCTAATTGCCCCTCTCTAGTCTCATATTGTTAAGTCTAGACTAGGTTCAAGTTTGGGGTCAAAATAATCTAGTTTTGAGTCTCTAACTTAACCATTCTAACATGATAAAAATTAGTTTAATTAACTAACTTAAATGTTGGGTCTTGTGAGCCATGCTTAACTTAATATTGGGTCCCATCTAGAGTTTAAGCTACCCGGATCACAATACAAGTCGGAACGAGACGAAACTCAAACCCGACTAAACAAATCCAATAAAAATAATATTAAAAATATAAAATTTTCCCAAAATATTAAAATATAAAAAATGACCAAAATCATAATACATCAAGTTAAATATTATTAAAATAATCTAAAATTTACCAATTAATCAAAATTCTAAATAATTCAAAAGTCACAAAATGACCAAAATACCCTTAGCCTAAAAAGTTGTAAATAGTCATTCTAATCACATGGTTAGGTCCCCATGGTCATGGTTAGTCTCTAGGCTCAACAGTTCTAGAGTTCACTAGCTAACACATCAAAATTATAATTTACCAATTTTAAATAGTATTAAAATAATTAAAAATTCTCATAAATCATAAATTCTATTATAAATAATAAACTTTTACAAAAGTTCAAAATTACCCTCAATTTAGAAAAGTGGGTGTTACACATTATGTACATATAAACATCACCATATTAACATAGTTTAACATTTAATTATTATTTTATTTTGTATTAAAACTCAGATAATGAAACTGTTGCACAGTATCAGAAATCATCCCCAACCTAAAATTATTATTTGAAATGTTAATTAAATATCAAATTTGTGGTTGGTAGAGTGTTGTACACGTGTACATGTGTCATATACGTCGTCCTGTGTCCACACGAGAGGACACGGGGTACATCCAGACACTCATGAACACCACAGACACACGTGCGTGCACCGAGTCCATGGACTCGTGCACTCGACACAGGACACGTGGAGCCACATGGCCGTGCACATGTGTAGCCTACATGTAGGGCTACACGATCGACACCCTGTATCGTGTCCACGTCGTGTCCAGTGCGGACATGAGACGCGTATCAGGGAGCTATTCCCTGACTGTGTAATACAGTGTCGAAACAGTGCACGTGTCCGTGCTCTCTCGACACGGCACGAGAAGGTGTCAAACTTGAGGGGTGTCGTGTCAGACACTAGATGCACCTCTGTGTCAAAGGAAACATGTCCAAATGGTCTACACAGGGAGAATTTAGGGTCGGGTAGCAGGGCATGTGCACGGGGTCTGTGCGCGTGCGTGCGTGTCTAATTCCGACACGAAAGCGACACAATCTTCGACTCAGTCGAATAGATTTGGGTTCTACACACCAAGGGCTACACAACCATGTAATTACTTTTTAAAATTACTAAAATAATTTCCTATGTGGTATTTCGTCGAACACAAGTTCAAAAATACCGATACGTGTCCGATACGGACACGAAATGGACACTACCTAGCACCAAACTAACCCTACAGCTAGGGTATACCTATATGCATGCATCAATGAAAATAAAACATGATTTTATAAGGGTTTCATGGGATTTACCTATTGAGAGTGAATCTCAATGAAAAGGGTGATGATGAGGGTTTCTTCTTGAACTTCAATTGACCAAGGCATTTCAACTCCTAGCTAGCAAGCCCCTACTAGCTTCCATTATGGTAGAGGGTGATGATGTAATTTATTAGGACCAATTTGGGCTTGATTTGGATATTAGGGGAAGAAATTTGGGGAGGAACAATTAGGGTTCTAAAAAATTGTAAAAAGAGGCAAAGGTTTTGCTAAGGATGTTTTATAGGAAGGGGGGATCCTATTGTGGCTGCCATTAGATGATTTAGGGTTAAGTTTTAGGTCTAGATGAGTGGCTAGGAGTTGTCTATCCAATTCTAGGCCTTCCTATTGGTTCAACTTGTCATAGGCGTCCTTTTTCACAAATATCCTAAGGGATAAATATCCTACTATGAAATATCTAGATATTGTTAATCTTGTCATTACTAGGTTACCCTAATCAATACTCTAAGCTCAAGGCTAATCTAGATTAGGCTAAGTTCTTGGTCAAGTCTCAACTAACAAATAGCACATATTTAATTAATACAATTTAACAAAATTGTCAAAATGACCAAAATACCCTTAGGCTAAAAAGTTGTAATTAGTCATCCTAATCACATGACTAGGCTCCCTTGGTCATGGTTAGTCTCTAGGCTTAGCAATTCTAGGGTTACACTAGCTAACCATCAAAATCATATTTCAATATTTTAAATAGTTTTAAATTGATTAAAAATCACCAAAAATTACAATATGATTTAAATATCATTATTAATGATTATAATTATAAAATTTCAAAATTACCATCATTTTAGAAAACTGGGTGTTACAAATGACAATGACGTTTGTCATATGTGATCATATCATCCTCAACTATTAAGATCATTCTAGGAAAGCAGGGGTAATTTAAGCAGCCAAACACAGACCGTTTGGCTGTCTTACAGCAGCACTTGATTACAATTTTATGATACTTATTACAGTAATGTTCAGTCTGTAGAGTCATCACTACACGAGATGAACTTGTAGTCTTTCACTTTTGTACAATGAGTTTACGAAGATCTGGTACAGTAGAAGAAAAAGAGGAAAAAAAAAGGCAGACTCTGTCTAATTACATTAGGAATATGATTTCTATCCATAAACTTTTGAGTTTCCTGTGTATACAGGGCAGTACTAAGTTCATTGGCATAGGTGAGTGGATTTTGGCTCTTAGAAACCCTCATTGTGCACAAGTTAGCATTTGGCAATAGAGCCGTCAAAATGGGCTAAGCCCGTTGGACCGGCCCGCCCCACCCGCCAAAAAGGTGGGTTGGGCCGAGCATTTAGGAGCCCGCCAAACAGGCGGGCCTAGGTGGGCTGGCCCGCTAGTAGCCCGCCACGCGGTGGGCTAGCCCGCGGGCCAAGTGGGTTGGCCCGCCATCTAATTTTTTATAAATTTTTTTTATTTAGCACATATATGAGATATGTATTATAAATGATAAAAATTCTCATTTAATGCAAGTAATGACGTATAAAATATTAAATTTGGTCATTTATTTACATGAATGAAGGTGTTTTAAAGAAATATCTACTATTATAATGTTTCTTGTATTTTACTTGTAATTTGATGCATATGAGAGTGAGTAGAAAATATTATATATATCATTTTTTTTCCTTTTAAGAAACTAAACAATAATTTAAAAATTTAAAAAAATTAAGCGGGCCGGCCCGCCTAGCCCGCGGCCCGCCGGTGGGTTGGGCTGGGTTAGAATTTTTTCAGCCCGCCAAAATGGTGGGTCGGCCCACCCCGCCCCTCCAAATGGTGGGTTATGGTGGGTTACGGGCCGGCCCGCCCCGCCGGCCCGTCTTGACAACTCTTGGCACAGACTGCGTTGGAGTCTTTTGGTGCGCCATCTGATTTATTTGTTCTGCTCTGCACCTATTAAGGTAGGTGCGCATGTCAGCATCTAGCATCACTTGATTGCTCGTCTGTGACACCCTTAGCTTCCCATGTTTTGTTCTTAAAATATGAAAAGTAGTTTGGCATGGAGTAGGCAATATGCCTTGGTGCTCTGCATGCATTGGCACAACGCATTTGGCACGACGCCTATGGGCAGAAGGAAGCAAATTCTGAACATAATCTACTTTCTTGGAAGTAGAGCTCATGTTCAGAGATGCTTTGGTACTGATTGGCGCATAGGCACATTCAAGTGAGTTTTCCACCAAGTCGAGGACTGGGGAAGAGTGGGGAGTGGCCATAGGGCACTTTTTCTTGTCTTGGGTAGCAGCAGCAACAATTGGCGCAACAGTAGACTTCGGAGTCCTGATTGCGCGACGCAACCGTCATCCATCAATGCACTAAACCATGAAAACTCCATCTAATACCTGGAGAGAACACCAGGTCCTCAGAGGACTAGCAAGACACATAATATACAAGCCTACTGTAACAGTAATAACATGCATGGAAGAAAGGGAACAATACAAAAAATAAGGACTGAAGAATACAAGAATGGAAATGGCATGCCATCGAGAATCGTGCTGATAAACATGACTATGAGTAAATCGGAGTAAACCGCAGCTCGGTGGGGGCTCACAGCCTATAGATCACAGCTCAGTGGGGGCTCATAACCTATAGTAAGTCTCTATCGCAGCTCAGTGGGGGTTCACAACAGAGAGTGGTCAAGTATAGTCATCGTCTATCACAAGGTCCTCGCCTAGAACTACGAGTCAAGTCAATGCAAGTCAAGTCAATAAGTCAACAAGTCAAGTCCAGGTCGATCGTGTCAAGGAAAACCTGGCCTAGGATACGTAATAATAAATCTCAAGGTGCATGTGTACCACGATAGTCATAACCAGTAAAGGTAGGAAATAGAACTAACTACGTGCACGTATAACAAAAATGACACTGATAAAGAGGAAGTAACTGTAGCATAAAGCTGAGGAAGTATGCGATCAAGAAATAGAAAAGTAACAATAGTATAAGAAATGCATGTAATTACTGTAAAGTTTGGCAAGGTGTACTTGCCTGGTGGTAGCAAAAAGTCCCGCAACAACTCGTCAAATCAAAGAGTCTCGAAACCTAGACTCCCATAAACAACTTCGGATGCTGAAACAGATATAGCCAACATTCCCGAAATAAGAAAAATAGCTAGAATAGGCTACCCATAAGTCCAATTCTGGACATAGGGGCAAAAGGATAATTTCGGATCAAAACGGTATCCGTCGTTGGACCCGCTTTGCACTAAAAAGTGTGCCAGAGTCTATGGTCTCTAAAGTTATCATACTACATGTCTACGGATCTGGTTTGACGAGATGAACTCAACGATATTTCCAAAGTTGGATTCCGGTGGGCCGTGCACAATTTCGCCCATTGAGTCGGATCATGGGGCCCGCAAAATGGCGATTCGGTCAACTGTCTTAGAATCAGATCAAACTTGGCATACAAGACCATAAAAATGATATGGTCATGTTGGCACAAGTTTCGTCTCGAGTTGACGAACGTGCACAAAGTAATTGAGGTTTTTGCAAAGTGGTCGATACGGTAAAATTTGACCGATATGCCTCGAATTCGTCGCGCACATGCAACCAATTCGAGTTCCGTCAAAGCCCACACGTCTGGGAACTCGATACGCTCCTTCCGATGCTTTCAGTTCGCGACCATGTCGCACGGTTTGACGGGACGGACCCCGTATCGGGAAGTTTTCTAACTTCTTAAACTGTTTTGACATGGGTTTTTTCTCGATTTTAAAAATTGATTTCTCTGTGCACAGTTGATAAAATTTAAAACTAAAAAAAAGGTTCTGATCTCCTATATGTTGTCTTCAACCATATTTAATTCTATTTTGAAAAGCCGATTTGGATTGGCAGATATTTGCCTTCTAACTTGGGCGTTTGGACTGCAAAGATGTTCAATTTTGAACAAGTTTTTCACCAACATTGGGCTCGACTTACGATGCATATAATGCAAAATAATTCAAACTATTTGAAGAAAAACGAAGGGGGTTAGGTTAGTTGCCTACCCGTGCAATTGGCTTCGAAAATCGTCGATCGAGGAGGTCAGAAACACGCAACGAAATAGGCTCGGGACTACGGCTGCTGCTATTGGTCTGCCTGCTGTATGCGTACAGTCCTGGGCGTTCGTCCGGCTCCGGCGACGCTTAGGCGAGGCTGGGTGGCACGCGGTTGTCGCACGGAGGTAGGGGATGTTGTGCGAGGTCGGGATGGGTTTAAGTTAGGGTTTCGATCTCTCTTCTCATACCCCCTCGTTCCATATATGTAGATATACTACTGCTGCCTTTGGCTTGGGGTCGGTTGGGCTTGCTGCGAGAGATTTTTGGTTTGTGCATCTCACGAGATTCTGAGAATCTCGCGAGATGCTCAATTATTTTTTTTTCTTTTCTTTTGTTTTATAGTTAAAACTTAAATATATCTAAAAAAATACCCATATATATTTACATATAATTACTTACATACATACCCTCACACCTATCTATCCATATATACATATGTATATCTACTTCTAATCAAATAGCCTAAATAATATTTAATAGGAATAAACAACTAAATTTATAATTACTATTTATTACTCAAGATAAATCGTACTATAAAATTCTATAATTTAATATAGAATAATCCAAAAATTATTATTCAAATTTAAATAGAAAAATAGTCCAATAAATTTAGGGAAGGCTTTTCCGTCAAAAGAATTGTCACAACATAACATTTATATATACATAGCAATTATTTATGAAAATAAACATTAGACCTTTTAAAAATAAATTACCATTACAAATATATAATATACATCTATATGGACATCTTTGGACCTATTACAAGACTACAAAGGCTTGGGTTTGGTTCAGGGCCAGTTTGACTAGTTTAGCACAACCGGGTCTACTAAAAAGTTAATAATCTAATTACTAACTAATTAAATCAACAAAACTAATTAAATCATTTATATGGATCAACTCACAACTTTGACTGGTTTTCCTAGTTGGGACACCTCTATGGCTGGGTCTTCCTTAACATGCCTAATAGACTAGTCAAAGTACATGACTACACTATCCATGCTAAAATTCCTAGTCGATATGCATCTCAAAACTTAACCATGACTAGGGTCATATATATATATATATATATATATATATATATATATATATATATATATATATATATATATATATATATATATATATAGTATTAGGCTATTATAAATACAATCATATATATACAAAATTATATTTAAATCTATTTGACTGTATAACATCCCAAAATAAATCCATAATAATTATACTAAGTCATGGCAACCTGCATGGCTTCCTACCAGGTGGGATTAGCTAGGTTAGGATCCAAATATATTTTCTAATCAAATCAAACTTGAAAAGTCAACCCATAAGTCTCTCGTGCCATTTGCAAATAAATAGCACATGGGAACTCGATTGAGTGGCACACCCTTGGCATGTGTGTCGTAGATTCAAAATGGGTCAAAACCATATATTGGATCGAATAGTTTTGATCTATGTCGAGTTCCGAACTCACATGGGAAGTTAGGTCTGGAATTACTGTAAATAATCTAATTGCCTAAATTTGACCCAAAGTTGTGCGAAGTCAAAAGAATGCTAAGGAACAAGTTTGGATGGGACATGATATATAAAATTAAAGGTGGGCTTGTCTACTTCAAAACTCATGAAGAACATTTCGAATGATTGGTACTTCTTGTGCTCAAAAAATCAAAGCTACGGAGAAGTACATCTATATTATTATTAATATAAGTTAATAAATATAAAACCATATAAAATAAATAAAAATAATTCCCAAAAATCAGGGTCCTCATAGCGGTAGTGTTGGGTTGCGGTGGTTGTCACGACCCGCACCCGCTAAAAGGGCACGTGACGCGACAACGTCCAGCCCTCACCGAAAAAATGGCGTGGAACGCTGTAGATTTTCTAGTCTGACAACAGTTTATATATATAACAAAACCTGTCGAGAATATGGTCAACTCCAAACGGAGGACAAGCAATGAATATATATAAGTGCTCAATCACAACTCTAAGATGATAAGTAAAGACTGAAAGATAAAGACAACAAGACGATAAAATATAACCTGTCAAGTCCAGATACAAATAATATACAAGTCCAGTCTCTAATACAGTCCAAATATAATACAGCCTCAAAAGTAACTGGAAACTAAGTCCAGTACAAAGACCTACTCTAACTAAACAAGTGGTATAGTCTCGTCAGGCGGAGCTACGCCCTGCGGGACCAAGTCTAGGCCCACTACGTCGTCCGGACCGTAGTAGGTACTGCAATCTCCCTCGTCGGCATCTGTAATATTTTATCAACAGTCCAGTCAGGATGGAACGAGTACATATATCTCATAACAGATCTCAAGATAGAATAAAAGCTATAAGACTGTAAATAGAGCATATACAATAAATCAT